>QGMI01000517.1:0-27090 GCA_007821535.1 Lachnellula occidentalis
GACCCCTACGCAAATATATACATAGGTAAGAGAATATTTGACAAGGTATTAGTTACGCAAGTGTGTTTCGTAAGTGAAGGCATTTCGCAGTTTCACGCCAAAGACACAGGGGAAACTATATTTCGTCCCTCTTCGATGGTATACTTTATAATCGTGGTTCGGATTATTCCGCGTGAAGGAGAGTTAAGTCAAGTCAACCGATCGCTGGATCTTGAATCTGGGTGGGCTGAAGAATTCTAGAGCTCTAGTACTCGGACTGTTCAACAGCTCACTAATCGTCTTAATCGTCTTGTTCGCTTTGCTAATCCTTTTAAATTTCCCTGCTTAGAACTTCTTCAGAGTCAGCCATGTGTTGACGCACCAATCTATTCACTCGCAATAACAGCCATATTATATATGACCCTATAAGTAGAGGCTACGACAAAGACCAGGATCGTAACTGTATAGACTGTTAAACATGTCCAGCAAAATAAGGAACCGGATTTGACTCTCTACTATGTTCAGAAGCCACCTAAATGTCCTCGACGAACCCTACCATGATCTATAATTCTCTGGTTCAACTGTGGTGGCTTCTGATTTATGCAATCTTGCTTTCGACTTGAATGTTCTGTCTACTAGGCTTGAGAATTATGGCAACAGCTAACACTAGTCTCGGATCACCATTGACCAGAAGATCATTTCCCTCGCTCTGTCATTTTCCCAAAAACTGCACTACAGTGGCCATTATTTCCTTCCGCACGCTCATAGGCGCCACTATCCTTCCATAATTCTCTCCCAGATAGCGGCCCGCACCAAAGTCAAACTCCTTTCCATTCAAATCTGTCACCAAACCTCCCGACTCCTTGAGAATTAAATGCCCGCCAGCGTGGTCCCAGACCCAAGAAATCTTATCCTTCTTCTTGGGTATAGTTACGTTTATGTTGCCACCCCCAACAGCAAGCGCAATGTATCTCATTTGCGATGAGTACAGATCCGTTCCTGGCCATGCAATCCCAAGGCTTTTCGCTAGCTTCCATTGCTTGTCAATGTCGTTAGACGAGCTAGCAGTCCCTTCAACCCAGTGCAGGTCCTTCACATCCGCAACATCGACCGGCCTCTCAATCTTGCGCGCTGCCTCGAGTCCACCACTCGATATTCGCCGCATGAAAGCTCCTTGACCCCGAACAGCGGAAATCATCATGCCGTACCCCTCCCGGTCAACTCGGTCCTCGTAAATCCTGCCGTTCTCAAGTTTCAAATTCGGGCATCCCACAACGCCAACCGCCTCGTACCCGTCTTCTACGAGAGCCAAACTGACCGCATACTGATGTCCACGCATGAAAGCGGCTGTGCCATCGACAGGGTCCAGCATCCAAATCCGACCTTTGCGCCCACCAGGTCCGCAGCCCAGATCGATGATATTGAGCATCTCCTCTGATGAAACCGGGGTCGACAGCAACGCATCCGTCTCCCTATCATCAAGATATTTCCCAGAGACTAAATCCCAAATTCTCTTTCGAAGTTCGACATCCTCGCGCAAAGTGTCCGCCGCTTCTTCGCCAACGAACTTGTCGTCTGGGAAGTTATGGTGGATGGCACAAATTAGCAGCGCTTGCGCAGCGAAATCCGCAATGGTGACTGGACTTTTATCATTCTTGGATATGGTGCCTTTGTCAATTTCTTTCAAGACCTTTTTCGTAAGAAGGGCAGCTCTTTGGACAGCTAGTTCTGCAATGAGTCGCTCTCTGGCATAAGGAGGATCCATAGTAGAGTAGCTTAGCAAAGACTGGCCTGAGAAGAATACGATTCCTAGGTAGGCAAGGTTGGTGGGAATTCTTTCTACCGTCCCTTATTCACCAAGGTTTTTCTGCTCAGTTTGACGCTAGTAGACGCCGAGTGATGTCCGATAAAGCTGACTCATATCTGCGAGCTTGAAACAGCTGGCGGCCACGTCTTTTAGTCGCGCCCTTTCTACTAATTGTCGTGGCGTTTGCTTACCCCCTTATTTTCGTTTTGTTTCAAATGCTTCACTGAGCCTTCCAATGTTGTAGCTATGAAGACATGGGAAACCAGACACGTGTCTAAATATGTCTGAAAAAGAAACATGCTCCAAAGGAACAGAAGTTGCCAGTATCTTTGCTTGCGTACTCATTTGATGCTGTTACAAATTAGTTTTCGGACTTTGAACCTGAATGCTCTTCTTCTTCTCCCATTCGCTCGTACCCTCCCTCTTTCCTAGCTTGTCCCCTTCTCTGAGCTACCGTATTCGCTATCGAATGCATCTACAAATAAAAGGCAACATTGAAAACGCAAATGTCAGCTGTAATCTCACATCCAAATTCCAACGAAGGGGCTCGCTTAATGAAAGGGGTTGATGCTAAGCAAACAAGAAACCGAGAGTTCGATATCAATCCGTTTGCTTTATGGAACACGACAGCTACCGGAGTTATGGTTTATGCAAATTCGAACAAGACCAAAGATGCTGTTATGAAAATGTCCTTGAATTCTGAATCTTGTACTGTAGGAAGGGTGGGAAAAGTGGCATTGACTAGTGGAGTCTGACATTTTGGCGCTCAATATTTTTACGTGAAAAGTGTAACCACGTCCGTGACATTTCAATTACTATAGCTAGGGCTTAAAAACGAAGCGACTATGTGTATACAACATTGCAAAAGAAAAGTTGATCAAGTGACACATTTAGGAAAATTCCCACAAGCAAGAGTTCATACTTCCTCCCCAATTGCTTCGCTGGCAGGATCCGTTCCCCATCACTTTCAACTTTCAACCTTCAACCCCCAAAACCCTCTTAATCCATCCCAGCCTCGTCGCCAAAGCTGCCTTTGTAACCTTTGCATCCGGTACACTCACATCAAAACCATGCCACGCCCCTCTCCAAACATGCAGCTCACACCCCCCATCAGCCTCCCAAATCTTCCCCGCAAACGCAACACACTCATCCCTAAATATCTCCGCCGACCCAACATCAATCCGTGTATCCGGCAAGCCCGAAAATGTATCCTGTCTAGCAGGCACAGCATAACACCCGGTACTTTCGTCCTTCCGTTGCTGGAGATACCATCTCCACGCAATCGAATTCGTCTCCCCCGTGAACGCCCCCTCGCTAAGAAACTGGGACGTGGACACCGTAGTCGCCCGATCATCAAGCATAGGAGCTATCAAACACAACGCGCACGTCTTTACACCATCTATCCTATCTCGACACATAAGTGCTACACCAGCGGCGAGAGCGCCGCCTGCTGAGAAACCTGCTAACATAATCTGGTCAGGATTTACTCCTAGCTGGAAGGCATTCTTGTGGAACCATTGCAGGCCTGCAAAGCAGTCTAATAGTGGTGTTGGGTCCGGGTGTTCAGGTGCGAGTCTGTATTCGACAGTCACGAGGACGGCATCGCACTGCTTGATCCACTCGAAGCATGGTTTGATCCAAGTGAGGCGTGTTTCGAAGAAGAAACCGCCGCCGTGGATGTAGTAGATGCCTGGCCGATTGGTACTTGTTGAGTCTGTGGCTTCTAGAATCGAGACGACGAGGTCGACGCCGTCCAGGCCGGGGAATTCGGTTTCTCTGTGGGAGATGGCGGGATCAGTCAAGACATTCTCTGGGGCATGCTCGGCGTTTGATGCAACACGTTCTGCCTGCAGAGTTTCGAGGCTCAGTGGGGTTCCTTGTGGTATGTTCTTGAGCACTTCCCATAATTCTGGGTCGTAGGGTGGTGGTTTGGTGATGGAAGCCATCTTGTGTATTGTGTAATTAATGGATGGAGCTTGAAAGTATCGGGATGAGGAGCTTGAACTACTATATGACAAGAGATACGGTACGGTCACACGTGATGGGAAGTTGCGCTAGCGTGCTTATATGATAGCTACCTACCTAGGTAGGCAATCGAGCATCCATCCATTACAATCCAGACCTATTTGTCATCCTGACACATCAATAGGAGGATCATCGGTGTGACTATGATGCCAAGAAAGATGGTATACTTACCATCCCTCGCAAAATGTCATGTAACGGTGCAGCATTTGCTTAGAAGCGGAACTGGAAGACTCACTAGCGAAGCAAGGAAACATGCCTATTCAGGCAGGTACTTGCAGATACGACTTTGGAGGGAAGCAGAACATCATAAGACCTCTGTAAGACTCGTACCCCAGCAATACTTCTACTTGAGTCTGTAAATATACAACGCCTGATGCATTTGATAAACCAGCGCTTGCACGCAATCATATTGTATCACCCCAGCAGAATAGTCTTGAGCGCCTCGTAATTTCATAATCTCGTAATTCATCACTGCATGCTCCACCAAATACTTAATGCCAGACCATTCTATTCAGTTTCCTTCAAGTTTCTGCTGTTCTCTCGGAGGCTTTGATTCGCCCCACTGATGCCAACTGTTTGGTGCTGTTGCTGACATTAGACCTGTCGTGTGAGAGGCTTGAAAAGTGGAGGATATCTTACCATAAAGAATATATCGGTCCATTGCTTCCCGGAAACGGTTTTTGTATTCTTTCGGCGATGTAACCGTCGGCCGATTGCGACCACCGCCAGCAAAACCGCGATCTACAGGAGGGTTAGTCTTTTGTTTCCGTGCTAGGCGACGCTTGAGCCTGAAAGAATATACCTTTGATCCAAGATTCTAGCTTTTTGTCCTGTTGGGAGTGTTAGCGTATTCGCTTCTAGATCTCGACATTGTGGTGTCATACCCAAGTATATGTTCTGACAACATCAATGATGCCAACGACAAGCTCCTTGCGGGCCTATTTTCTCGTTAGCTGAGGCAACTACTTGACAATAATCTCGCAAAATACCTCATCGACAGCTACCATCAAGGAGTAATCCATCACGTCGTTACGCTGTAAAAACAAGGTATCGTTGAAGATCGCGGATCTTAGGAGTTTTTTCGAATGCTGTTCAAGAATCAGCTCGTGGTCTCAGGTATTAAGCAAAGACAACGTACCTCACGCGCGAATAGCGGTGACTCGTAAATAAATTCAACCATATTCTCATCCAAGAGCACTTCATTTTGCTCCCCCGTCGATTGGATCTTTCGGTTTCGCATGGACCCTTTAAGGTCAAAGATTCTTGTCAATTGGCGGTCGTAGAACAAGTTTTCCATAACTAAAACATCCCACTTGATTTCAGTTCCAGTGGCGGGATTCTTGATGATGATCTGATAGAAACCAAGCATTTTTGCAATGACAGTTGGAAGTTCGCGGAACAGAGCTTCCGACATGATGTTGAAATAGGCTGGCGCAAACCGTAGGAAAGCAGCCGTCTCGATGGGCGAAAGAGATTTCACAACTAGCCTGTCATCAAGAGTCTTTAAGAACACCGATTTGGTTTTACCACCCTTGGAGTCCCACTTCAGGCATCGTGACAAAGACTCAACAATACGATCTGCAACACCACATTTTCGTCGCACAGCATCAAACTGCTCCGCGTAGAAAATCTTGCATTGCATTCTGGCGGATCCATCAGAGAATGAACAGGCCAGATGAGTACCCGTTTCACGATTCAAGGAGGCTTTGACATCTGACTGATCAATGCCGTCGTTGCATGGGTCTTGTATGTTCGAATGTAGAGGAGTCGAAGGACCTGTCTCGCATTCATTACTGGCTCGACCCCCACTGCGTATATCCTCTAGTTTCTCCTTGTATGACTGAGATTGTAAAGTGAAAGCGATGAGAGAGCTTGGTTCGTCCTCTCGTATAATAACATCCTCGTCTGCAAATATGTGGTCGCCAGCATTGATAGGGTAGTCTAACGGGGCCCATCCACTTGCTGATCTTTCGGCCCAGAAGTTGGTCAACGACTTCATGAGGCTCGTCTTTTCGTGCTTGGGAAGCTCCAAATTGACGTCGGGTCTGTTGGCACCAAGAGCTTCTGCTAAGTCGGCAACGCTAGGGATGATATCATCGAGAATAGAATGGTCAATGTCACTGATCAAACCCTCGTCCTCAGAACCTATTTGACTGACACTGTGTACATTATCATCCGGCTCGGTGGCGGTCTCATCAGCCGTGCCAAAAGTACCAGTGGGAGAATGAGGTGTTGCATCGCTTGGAGTCTGAGCATTGAGATCTGCGAGGCCACTAACCACAGATGTGGGCTCGGAATCGGGGTGGGTAGGGTGAACCGCCATCAGCTCTGCGTCACTTGGTCCATGTTCCTCGACAGCCTCATTAACGTCCTTGTAAACCTCAACGATTGGTTTCGAAGATGCTTTGGGAAATGCCCGCGCCTGGGTAACTTTCGCGGCACGCTGCTTCTTGTCACGTTGGCGTTCTTTCTCAAATTCTCGACTGAGTTGTTCGAAATGTTTGGCTAAAGTCGAAACTTGGGACTCCTTACGTCTCGAAGTGATTGACCTAGGAATTAAAGAGTGACCGGCCTTTCGATGAGCTTTCAGGTTGCCTAAACCTAATCTTTCAGAGAGCTTCTTGTCAGTTGCTTTTACTGGTTCAATTGTGGTAGATTTTTGGGTTTCAAGTGGCATTATCGAAATGTCGTTGCTGGTATTCTTAGTGTCTCTCTGTTTTGACGCTGTTGTGCTTGCGGAAAACCCGCGGCGAAGAGTCCCAGCCGGTTGCGACTGGGTGCGATTCAGGGGGGGAGATGTAGCGGTGCCACTTCTCCGCAGTGGTGCACGCTCCGATGGCCGTGGAATACCAGAAACCTCGGATTGAGGCACAATCGTTTCTTCAGACGGTGACTTGGCCTTTCTGCGGAGTTCTTCGACCTTTTCGGACAATGTCGCGTCCAAGGGTGCTTCTCCTGGTGTACGAACTTCCGAGTCTAACGGACTAAGGGGACCTGATGCATCAGTGAGTACTTGGGTCTCAGAGGGTTGTTCATGATCATTAGGCTCTGGGACTGCCAGATCAAGGTGTTGAATACCCTCGCGGTCTAGTGCTTCGGTTTGTGCGCTGCTAGATTCCAGATCAGGAGTCTCCGCGGGCGTTTGCGTTGTTTGAGTCGTTTGCGTCTGGGATTCCAACAACGCACTTGGAGGTGAGTTTGAGTGCTCTTCCACAACAGAATTTAACACATCATGCACTTGTTCTGAAGACGTATTTGAAGGCTTCCGAATCAACTCCAGAGAGGTTCTTGGGGATTTTTCATCCAAGTCCGAGGCCGTCTCGGGCACTTCATTGGATCCAACTGATGTCGAGGAAGCATCGCGAGTTTCAAACATTCTCCTGAGCTGAATGGCTGCAAGCCTTCTGATGTCCTTTTCCGAAGGGAAGAAGTTGGCGTCAAAATCTGCAAAGGCGTTATCCCACCCAGCCACCTTTTCCTGCATGGCCCTCACAACCCTATTGAGTGGAATAATCTCGTAATACTTGGATGACATGTACCGATCTCTGAGTTTCCGAATAAGCGCGGCGTGTTCCTCTTGTGCCAGCTTGCTAAGTCGGTCCACCTCAGCCTTACAAGCATCAATCTTTTCAGCGCCTACAGTATCGATGTTTATGCCTTTGATCCTTAAATTGACTGATGACATGAAACGATTCCATCGTTCTTCGATTCTTGTGAAAATCTCGTTCTTCAACTTCAAGTCATTGTCCACCTTCCAGGTGATCCTAGTTCGGGGTACCACGATTTCCAAAACATCGATGGGGTCATAATGTATGCGAACGGCGGCATTATGAAACCCAAAGTAGCGCAAATGATCGCGGTGGAGATCGTGTGGACAGTTACCGGAACGAGGACGCAGCTCACTGCTCCAGAAAGACAACTCCAAATACTTCCCAAAAGAATATTTCCAGGTACTTTCCGACATTGGTATGACCATGGTTTCAATTTTACACTTTTTGCAATAGGTCCACATGAGGATATTATCCTGCATTGTCTTGACTTTGCAAGGGGATTTTTCCACGAAGACTGTGATCCGGGCTTCGCCATGTACGTAAGTTCTGTGGTGCTCGGAGAATTTGCGCTCGCAGTTATTGATGGTGCAGATGGCGTTGATACTCTCACACAAATCCTCCACATAGGCACCTAGAGTGCAATCAGACTCATACTCTTTCCGGGGAAAATCATATTCTTTATAGAAACCCAAGGTTAGTAGGTCTGGCCCAACGCAAGGAATGGTAGTTTCTGTGCACACGAGAGTGTACAAGACAGTGATAGTCTGGTGCGCATAGGGGTCAAAAAGATCGAGATTTCCTTGGATAGCAATCTCCCACTGGCGTGTCTGAGTTTGGTAATTGTGTAGAGCCTTATCATACTCGGCATCGTGTACTGCATGGAGGACTTCCATGATTGGCCTCGGGGCTTTTTTTAGTGTCTCATGGACCATCTCGGGCTTAATTAGTTGGAACTTTTGAGGCTTGGTTTTCTCGTTGTTGCCCGTCTGGTCCTCGAAGGTGTCTTGATCCCGCAATCTTTTCAGGTACGAGAGTCTTCTTTCCTGCTCTCTCGCTCTCATGAGCAAATAAGGCTGCACAAACCTGACGAAAGGCGAAATGGAAAGGATTTTGGTCTGATGCTTCGCTACCATGTCGCTGTAAAATGTAGGCATAGGAACATCCTCAGGAACTTGATCATCGCGGGAGCCATGTGAGTGAGAAGCGTGAGCTGAGACGTAATTTGAGCTCTCCGTAGGCGGGTCCTCTTTAATACTATTAGCCGCTTGTGAGAGATCAGCATTGCTTGTTTCGATGCTTGCAGGCTCAATTCGAGGGTCAGGATCGCTATTAGCCTGAATTCCGTCTGGAATGCTATTGTTCGAAAGTGCCGTCGCATCGGTGATGGCGACTTGAAGCCTGGCACTCGCCGCAGTGACAATGTCCCCAGGACTTGTAGGATGTGGCTCCACTGACTGTGTCCCAAGAGGTTCTAATCTCAAGCTTGGTGAAAGGCTGCCGCTGTCGCCTGCTACCGATGGAGTCATGACATACTCATCGCGCATCAAACATGTCTCCAGCTTCAGGTTATAAACGACATAAACCATGAATTCTGTAATCTGCTTCATCTTGGAAAGAACGTTCAAGTTGGCTCCTCGCAACGAAATAGTACAGCCCAGGTCTTTAGGACAGCCGGACAGATATATGTATGTCTTTTTCTTCCCCGGAATGTCGTTGTGAACATAAGTCTTCACATCAAAGCCGGCACATTTGCCAATGTGTACTGGTCGCAGAGCGACCATATCTATAGAGGAAATGACTTCGGTCTGCGCAAACCGTGATACGGCTTCGATGACCGACTGCTTCACGTTGTAAGCCACAGCAATACCGGCTTCGTCAAGATACTGCAAGGCTAACCCAGCTACTTGCTTTTGCACTAGAAGTAGCTGAGGTCGCAAGGAAGCAATTCTGTTAACCATGTTCCTCAAGAACTCTTTTTCCTGAGCTATGACAGGCTCAAGGCTCATGAAATGATGTTGATGGCGCTGATATTCGATAGGGAAGGAGACAATTACAACTCGAGGATTCGAAATGCTCCTTGGCATGCTCTTGAGAGCGAGATTCTTGGTGAATACAACACCAGACACATAAGAAGTATCGCCTGGTTTTCCACCAGGGATTTTTTTGACCTTGACGAAGTGTCGAATATCCATGTCTTCATCGAGCCGTACTTTAGGCTCTACATCGTCGGTGCACTGGAGAAGGATAGGTATCAGAGCTTTCTCCCAAGAAGCCATGTTAGGAATGTTTGAGTCCTGTAACAATTGACGTAGAAGCCTCTTGACATGATGTAAACTGGCATTGTTCAACTCGATGGTAGGAGCCTTGGTATCATTCATAGATACACTCCGAGTCATTCCTGGAGGTGCAAGAGTAGAACTTGAAGGTGACTTTGTGAGATCGATGACCTCCTCATCTAGATGGCCAAATCTTGGAGGCATCGGTTGTGGAGTTGTGCGGGGATGGTACAAGTGGTTGCTTGCAGCGCTGAGATTACGGCGCCTACTCGGTCGAGTAAATCCGCCCATAGACGTGTTTCCAATAGTTTCTTCTACACCACGGGTAGTAAAACTAAGTCCACTAACACTCTTCTCGCCGGCTCGGGCTCTATGCTTTTTACCAGCGCTCATCAGTGAGCCAAAGCCAGACCTATCATTTTCAAAACTTGGGTCCATCGTGCTTCCAGTGTTCATGGTAGCAAATATGCTCATCTGTTCATCCGCACTTGAGCCTTCATCAGACATATAAGGCTCCAAATCTGGATCGATGATGTTGTCGTCGTGGAAGGCTGGCAAGTGTGATTTCTTTCCGACATCTTCAGATGCCCCGCGATGGAAGGGCGCACTTTCCTCTGCGGTCGTTTAAACCGTCCAAGGAAATTATGCTTAGACTGATGCCTTTTGTGACTCGACGATGCGGGACGTCCTGAAGTCGAAAGAGATTTTAGAGACCTGGCAGAACCTGGCCGACTGAGCTGCGGAGCGTCTATCTCTAAAATAGCCGATCTTCGGTCGACTGAATCTCCAATTCTTCGAGTTGCTGGGATGGCCATCATCGGAGTCGGTAAAGGGGTTGTCCTAGCATCTTCAGAAACTCTACTAGAGGTGGCCTCTACAGCTTCGATCTTGCTCGCCGAACCAAACTTTGCCTGCTGGGACTGGAAAAAGGTGGGCAGGGAGGAATCTTGATCAGAATCATCAGACCCGCTGCTGTCATGCCGCCTGTTGATAATATTGAGACAAGTTTTGCAGACTCTTAGATTGCCTTGGACACCAAAACGCTGCCCGGATATTATAGAAGTACATTTCGCGTCGAATATGCACCCGCATGTCCGGCAGTGATGTTTTCTTCGAAAAGCAGAAAATGTATCACCACAAAGAAAACATTCTTTGCAAATATCGTCTGCCATCCAGAACTCTTTGCTCAGAACTTGCTTCCTCATCTGCTCTAGTCTCGTGTTGACAGCTTCTGGAGCCCCCTCGTTTAAAGTAGTGCCAGGAATTCGCCGCGTTCCAGTATACCTTGTGTGGGGTCCATTGTCAGCAAAAGACTCGTGACGCACACTGTTATGCGCGGAGGTGTTGATAGGGGTGGCCTCAGCAGTGCTGCGATCAGTCGATGATCCTCTGGAGGCTTGATATCCTGGCAAATGAGACTGAGTGATACGATCAATGGCAGTTGGCCGTTTCAAACCTTCGGGAAGTGTAATCCGACCCGGGGTTTTTGCTCGGGTAGATTCGTTGGCCTGCAAGGAGGACAATGCTGTCGATGCACTCTTTATGCTACCACTAGGTACTTTGCGTAGATCGGCACCATCAAGCCCAGTTGATGATTGAGATTCTTGCATAGGGTGTGGCTCCACACCTTCGTCATCGGAGATGTCCGAGTCTTCATCGAGAGAAGGATGCTTGCTGTGGCGTGATTCGCCAAACCCAAATACTGACTGTTCATAAGTGCTGGATGCTGTAGTGGATGGCGCGGTGTCAGCCTTTTGGCTCTCAGAGACTGTTCGGCCTCTTTCACCATCCTTGAATGCATTTACGTTCACCGGGGCAAGAGTGGGAACAACAGCAGAAGATGCGGTAGCCTTAGTCATGGGCTGAATCGAAGGTCTACTGGAGGTAGCGGACTTGGAGGTTGCAGGCGTAGACATGAGAGATGTTTTGGAAGATTTCATAGCCTGAGACTGACTCTCAGAAAAATGGCCCGCAAAAGACGAAACTGTTGTGGGCGATTGGAGCTGGGACGAAGCTGCAGAGAGTTGGATAGGAGATGCGAGACCTCCGCTATCTTCTCTCGTTGGACCCATGGAAGCCTTTGAGGTAGGCCTGACACTTGCCTGACTCTTCGTAGAGGTGATGGAGGCAACTTCCGCGGCATCATGGTCATTCTTGTTCGATGCCGTAGTCGCCTTCTCTTTCCCACCCCCGACGACACCTCTAAACCGACTGTACAGTCCACTAAAACCATTTTGCATGATATCTCCAGTTATACCCTTGCTTTCGGTGTGGGAGGAGGAAGCAGGAGGAGAGGCGAACTCGTTGAACGTTGTGAGGGTCTCGGAGTGGCTTGCCGTGCTATGTATCTGATCCAAAGCCTTGGATAACTGCTCTTTGTCTATTGGGGCTGAGCCCGAGAGCGAATCCAACGAGCCGCGACGTGATCGAAGGCCAAGGGGAAGCAGAGATGCAGGTCTGGGAGAATCATTGGAAGACATGGTCTGGGTTACGCGGTGTATTCGATCAACAATAGAGACTTAATCCGCCCAAGGCTTTGACCATCAAACGAGTTTCTTGCTGATGCTTTGGTCTGGAAACGGGGTTGGGGATGTGCTGCCGCAGGACGGCTTTTGCAGGAACATATCACCAAGTCCAGGATACACAAGGATTCGAGAGAGCGAGTGGGGTTGCACTGTTCAACTCCGTGTCAGCCATGAAGTGCAACACGAGTATAAGAGACAAGGTACAAGTACGGGTAGTCCAGGTTTGGATAGTTTGCCAAGAAGGCAGCTCTTGCATAGACTCTTTCCTCAGAGGCATTTGTAGAGAGTTGAAGCCATCTAGAGAAGTGTAGCTAGACTGGCGTTTGTAGGCGGAATGGCGATTTACTAGGTTATTAAAAGTAAAGCAAAGCGATTGTATGCTGCCATGTACCATCAAGAGGACGGAGCTGTTAGAAGTACTTTGGATAAGAGGTGGATGTAAGTTGTGGATGCCAATGTTGATATTATTCGAGTCTTATCCGCCTACAGTACAGTACTACTCTATCGCCATGTCATCGGACAGCGCAACGCCACAGTTTCAAGCCACAATCAATTCTTCCTGGTCCAAGCTCCAGTCGCGTATACTTGACGCGCCGCTCAATATCAGTATCAGATACTCGTGACCACGCAGTTTTGGGCTTTTGGCTTCTTATGTACATCTGGATGTTTCTTGCTCTTCTCGTGTTCTCCTATCTATCCTATCCCATCTTGTGATGAATTTGGGAAACAGCATTGGTCTCCCCACGCCGGACGGCTGTTGATCCATCGAACAACGGCCACGAAAGGACCCAAAATGACCTCTTTAATGCAGAGTTGGATGGACGCAGTGGTGGGAAAGGAACTCCCCGCGGCAGCCGAATACTTCAAGGGAAAATCTCTTGCTCGTGGTCCGTTGCGTAGCGGCCGCTGTCTTTGGGATACCCGTGGTCTCACGATAGAGCTGAGGAAAGGACGGCATCTGCAAATTCTCAAGGTGAGAACCGGTTTATTGCCCTTTCACTTCTTCTCCTTTTCTCCATGTCGGTAGAAACTAACATAAAAGTAGATTAATGAAAACAAAAAGACTTGTCAGGCTATGGTTTCAGATGGTACATCGTGGATCGCAGCCACTTTTGACAGTGTAGCTACAGACTCTTTTCAAGAATTGCACGGCCGAGCTTTCAAAGACTGCTCTCGTGGGTCTGTGATCAGCATAAAGAAATACAAATTGGTAAGTACTATCTTGCAATTGACTCGCTCTTCGATGCTGACTTAGATTCACGATCTTCAATCAAAACTCTGCATTTAACTCGGACCGTTTATTCTTAGAGATCTCGGAATTTAAGCTCCAGGGTCGTGAAGGATCTCCGGATGTTGGGAAGCCCAAGCACATACTAAAGCAGTCAAGTATCCAAGCCGTGCTTTCTAACCTAGAAGGGTTATTTCCTCCTAGGTCTTCCGTTGCACCTGCATCTCGACCTGCATCTCCTATCCAATCCCAGGTGAAGAATGATGACCGCAGCATTCCTCCTGTTGTAGCGACTCAAGCTGAGTTTGCCAGTCAAATTACAAACTTGGTGTGGAAGAAGCAAACAGCTCCCCTCCAAAGTGAGGTTGACTCGGAACGTCGTCCATCCGAGAGGGAAAGCTTTTTAAGTCTCCTGAAAAGGCCGCACAAGAGTTCCGTACCAATCCTTCAAGATACGCCAAACACACGCCCGTTGACCTCTGCATCGATCCTGTCAGAGGCGCCGCCTGATAAAGTTCTGGGGATGAGTTCGAAGCTCGAGGCAAAGGCGAATTCTCAGCGAACTCATATTTCATCCTCCTCTCAATCGGCACCAAGTTCTAACAGCAACTTATTTCCTACTGTATCATGGAACGATAAGATTGATACCGGAACTCACGTGGCGTCTCCTTCCGACAGTGAAAAGGAAAATAGCCAAGAAAGTGCGAAGAGGGGAACCGGATTCGCTGCCAAACCCAGTGCTCAGCCTGCAGGTGAGCCGAAACAATCAACTGAAATCGCATCGCCGAAATCCAAAGCAACACAATTCGTCGACCAGTTCTCGGACGGTGATATGTTCGAAGGTTCGAAAAAACGCGTACCACGAAATTATGTGCGAATGTCAAAGGCGCAGCAGAGCCTTTTGGAACGCAGTGACGCTTGGTTCGATCCAAATACTGACCCGAAGAAATCTTACGCGCTCATTCCTCCGAAGGTGCATGAAGATCTGACGCGGTTTTTGAATCAGAAGCCAGTTCTAGACTCAGAGAACCAGAGCGAGCAATCCGATCATGAAAGTGATGCACCTGGGAGTGATGGATCCGAAAGTAGCTCTGATGGCGACATTCAGGGTCGAAAGGGGCGTGTCGAAGATGAACTAAGCGACGAGGAAGATGAGGAACAAATCCCATGGTCCCCTAGCCCAGACCGAGAGCTATCGATGAATACTTCCTTGAACAACAACACGCAGAAACCATCAAGTTCTAAGCAGAGAGATATTGACACCACGACTATAGACGATGTCTACGACCTCGAAGATGGCTCTGTTAAGGATGACCCACCTCTGGCATCACTTCCGTCTGCTGCACGTGGCGGTCATGAGCAGACTCTCCCGCCCCACCCAATACATAGATTGCCCTTGATGTCCAGTAGCCCTTCACCTGAAGACGAACTCGAACTCGACGAACTACATGCTGTGGGAGATGAAGTTGATGATTATTTGGGGGATGAACAGGTTCCACAAACATCTCAAGAGGCTCCATCGACTGCTTTGCAGAACCAGCGACTGGTGCAAGTCGAGCGAACACCAGTTATCAGGTCCTATGATGATCTTCATACAATATCCAGTTCGAATATAGTGAGCATGTCTCAGAAACGAGCGGGAGATGGCCTGCCGAGTAGCCATCTGGAGGAGACAATTCCTGCTACCTGTAATGAACCAATCGCTAGATGTTCCAAGACGGTCACCTCCTCGATCGAATCAAGATCCTCCACAAGCATGAACAGCATACGCAGGAGTGTTCCTTCTCAACTCCGCAACCCGGATAATGTTCAAAACGCCGCCCTGGATGAGGACCAGGGATCCGATGAGGATATCATGGCACAAGAACAGGTTTTCGAGGAATTCCAGAACTCACAGCCTCGAAGTAGTGGAATGATAAATTCATCTCCATTCAAGCCCTCCCCACCGATCACAGACGCGGAGAATTCTAATGTCACCAAATCGCAAGTGAATGCAACCTCGCCTCGTAAACATTCACCTCTGAAGCGATCACATCAGACCACATCCTCGTCGCTGACAAGTCCCAGTCACTCAAACAACAGAGTCTGCGAAGAAAGGAAGAAGACGATGCTACAGGAACGTGAGCTTGCTATGAAGAGACAACAAGGAGAGGACACTGCGAAAGACGCTGCAGGAAATGAGTGCAATCGTATGAGACAAGAAGCTATGGGTTCTTCCCCAAATCGCACGAAGAACGAAGTCGAGGGTCTCGTTGAAGGATCTGCGCGAAAGGAGCGAATCCGAACCAACCTCCGAGCTATAGGCTCTCCAAACAGCACGGGAAACCAAAAAGTTGTTTCTCTAGTACAAATGCCCGAGGCCCAGAGCACTTCGCATAGCAAAATGCCAACCGTTAGTGGACAATCTACGAAGCGGAATAGCGATGCACTGGGAATCAAGAAACAGCAACTGAAAAGAAGGCGTTACGAAGATGCAGCTGCTGCTATTGAATTGGAAGAAGGGGAATCAAGAGATACTAAAGAAATGGTAAGAGCCAGTCGTTTCTCTGGTGGCAGGGTGGAAGCTTCGACATCGTTCAGCAAAGCGCCTAAGTCAGTGGAGCCACTTGACTTCTACTCAGCAACTGGATCTCCTCAGCTTCAAAGAAGTACTGGAAAGCTCTCCCCGCCGTCGAGCCCTGCAGCTGTGCATCCAAAATTACCCACGGGTGAGCAACCTGCATCGAATAATCCTATTTCGGTGGATTACAGAGGAGGCTCTGGTCAGTCTAGCCCAAGCGGCCCAGCAAGCTACCCTCTCCCCAAGGAAGTCGAGTTGGATGAGAATATACCTTGGGATGGTAACACCAACATTTACACACTCTTCAAAGCCACATATCCAAACTTCACTGGGAGCAAAGGTGAATTCACTTGGTCTTTGGTTTATATTGAATGGCTCACAAAAGAGGGGGATAAACTCCTGCCAAAATCATTATTTGATGATTTCATACGAGTCAATGTTACCGAATACACGGCTTATGTTCACCAGCCACGTCCTTTGCACCAGAAAGCCGTCACAGGATATGAGTACTATAATAAAATTGCGAAACAGGGTGAATTCACGAAGAGTTTGATCAATTACGACAACTTGCAACAGGCTCTTTCGTCACTCGACCAGGATAGAGTTGCAGAGTATAGGAAGAAGTTCGATCAGCCGCGCGAATCTAAATTTTCGACGTTACAAGACAAGAGGGCAGTGCCTGAAAAGACCCGTCAAGATCATGTTGAGGAAGCCAGGGAGGTCGTGATTACGGAATCACCTGTTCACCAGAACGTAATCAGTCCCGAGCTTGGGTCTACAAGATACCTCCGGCCCCCACCTAGGAAACGCTTCTTCGAAACTTTCAGCCAGATGCCCTCCACCAATCTCAGAGACGCTTCCGTAGCGGATCCAGCCCTCGAAGAGAGTCTTAACACACCAACCAAAAGCACAGGTTCTGAACGTGCGCGTACTATCCCCTGGCAGCAAGCATCTTCTCCCTTGTCAAACCAAGCCCCCTCTTCGGGAACGAAACGCAAACGCTCTCCTATAACACCGGACCCTACAAAGCACTTCAAAAGCCTTAAAGCCTCTGCTCAAGCTCGCCCACGCTCACGCCGAGAAGCAGAGTCGCCATCACCTCCTACTCGCTACCGAAATATGAAATCATCCCTCAATGCGCGATCATCGGCAAGCAGAGCCGAAGAGGCATCACCATCTTCTCCGATCTTAGGCAGTAACCCTGTGCCCCCTGCGCCACCTTCAACTTCTACTGCAAGGAGGACAGCAGAAGCAGCTTCTGTATCTTTCCAAGAATCCACAAGGGCCTCGACCTCGACAAGAAAACCCACAAAACGCAGCACCCAACCCCCTTCCTCACCCTTCCATACACCCTCTCTCAAAGTCCTGCGAAGGGCCTCCTCATCCTCCCGAGCTTCGAAAGAAAACGACGACGTACATAAAGTAAAAGGATGGCTCGACACACAACCTCTCGGCGAGCAATTACTTCCTCAGCAAGGGCCATCTTTCTCCCAAAAGCCAAAGCCGAAGCAAACTCCCCGACAGCAGCCACATCACCCACAACAATCAAAGTCAATCTCCCACCCAACTCCCCGCGCCCAGCCCAGAGCAAACCCATCACCTTCCACCCAGTACCCAGTCCAAACATCAAAACCACCCCCACCCCACAAAACCCCCAACCCGCAACCAAAACCAAACCCAACTCCATCCACCACCCAGCAACTCCAAACCCCCGGCACGAAAGCCAAATCTAACTTTCGAATTTACCTCGAGAAGCGAAGACAAAGTGGCCAGTTGACGAGTAGGAGCGGTACCAGCACACCGGGATCAGCGCGTGTAAGTGGAAGTGCAAGTGCAAGTGGGACGAAAAAGGCGATGGAGTATGCAGAGCCGATGACGCAGGCTTGGGATTTCGATTGATTGATTGATTGCGCTGGGCATGGGCATGGGCATGGGCATGGGCATGGGCAAGCTAGTAGTGTAATTAATGATGAAATTGTTTGGGTTGAATGGATTGGATTGGTGTAAATGAATGAATAAAACTCGGTATTCTACTTTACTACGCTGAGCTTCTATCAATGAACAGCATGAATTGACAAAGTACCTCACCACTGCACTGCTTCAATCTAAAACTTCAAAGCCATACTCGTATAGATATGAAAACGTGAGTGACGTGTACTGTATTACTCCACCTCTCCCCCCCCCCCCCCCACGCTCCCTCCATACTTACCACCTAGTGTATGCAATAAGATATTCTCAAAAAAGCAAGCACTTGAATCGACGTCCCTCAACCCTCCCTGATCTGATACTCATCTCTTTATAACCAAGCAAAATCTCTCACGTCCCCTACACCTACACCTCCACATCCACCTTCATTCAAACTTTTGGCACATTCGGCACATCAGCAGCCACTTCATGAGCGGTGTCCTTCTTATGGCCATCCTTGCCCTTTTTATCTTTTACTTTTTCTTTCTTGGCTGCTGCTTCGGCCACGAGTTGCTCAAAGGCCATGTAGTCGCCTTCTTCTTCAGGGTTACGTTGTGCCTTTGTTTGTCAGTAAATGTTCCGTTTTTCTTTGAAGGAATATGGGGAAAAGGCTCAAGGGAAGGAAGAATGAAATACCTTGGCATAAATCTCCCCCGAAATGATCAGCGCCTGCGCCCTTTCCAACCGCTTCGACATGGGCACCTTCTTGTCATTCAAAATCTCATCACACACATCCCTCAATACGCTCTGAATCTCAAACTTGCTTCCCCTCCAAGCTGCAGTAAGAATCTTGCCCGTCACGCGCCTCTCATATTCATTTTTCTTCTCGTCCGTCCAATCTTCTCCGCCCTTCTCCTCGGCCTTGGCCATCTCCTCCATTGTCATCTGCGCATCAATCGCGCTTGATATCGTGTTCCATGTCTCCTTTGCTAGCGTTCCCTTATCCTTCAATCTCGAGAAGAAGCCGCCAATGCCTAGGAATTTCTGGGATTTTAGAAGAGCGGTGGCTTTCTGTAGATATGTTTGGCCAATAGCGTGCAAGATATCCAGACCAAACGACTCCATCTTCAGGTTCTCAACCTCGAGACGGGTCTTTTCTTGAAAGGCTTTTGTGACATCTGCACCCTTGTCGGTTTCCGTCCATATGCTAATCCGATCCACGAGTTTCCTGGCCAGGGTATCTACTCTCTCTTTGCGGATCTTTGCGCGCTCCATCTCATACGCAGCGAGCTCCTCGCGCTGTGCTTTCGAGAGACCCTTCTTCTTTTCTTTCTTTCGAAGCTCTTGTTCCTCTTGTGTTAAACCGGCAGCTTCCATCTGGGAATCTTCTTCCGTCTTGTCCATAATGGCTTGTCGGATCGGAATGCCTGTTCTTCGGGGGGTAGAAGTTCCGGATCGAGAAGGACTGACAGCTGGTCTGGCGGCAGCAGGTTTCTCGAATGCGGTTGATGCTGTAGAGGAATGTTCTGCGTCTGGTGCATCCGAGACAGATACCCCAGGTGCTGTTGATCCTCCTACACCAGCAGCAGAGTCATGTCTCGCTTGCTCTTCTGCCAGACTCGCCTGCTTGGCTTCTGCTTCCCCAGGGAACTCCTCTGCCGCCTCCTCTTCCTCGGCCTGCTCCTGCGCCTGCTGCATCTGAATATCCATGGTCTTGGTTAGGTCCTTCATGAGTGATATCTCCCCGATAAGATCCACAAACGCCTCGCCACCGAAGATGGTTCCGAAGAATTCGGCGGGGTCAGCAAAGCCTTCTGATGGCTGCGCGTGGTCCTTGCCGAACTTGTCATATTGTTTGCGGAGGTCGGTGTTGCTGAGGACTTGGTAGGCTTCGCCGATGGCTTGGAATTTCGCGTGCGCGGTGTCGTCGCCGGGATTCTTGTCTAGGGAGGAGGTCAGTATATGGGAGGAATATAGGGGAGGGAGAAGCAGAAACCTGGATGCGTGACAATGGCAAGCTTTCGATAGGCTTTCTTGATCTCAAGCTCGGTAGCATCGGGCTTCACACCCAGCGCGTCGTAGTACGCGGTATCTAAAACCATTGTGCTTTCTTGCTCTGTGGAAGATGTGATGTAGAGAGCAGAGGATAAGGTAGGGTTGGAACGTTGGGCTAAGTTGTTGGCGGTCGGGTCTGCAGTAGGGGGGTTGTAAGGCTGAGCTTTTCGCAAGGTCGCACTTGGCAAAAAGAGGCATGACGACGCCAGGCGAGGCGAGGCGAGGCGAGGCTATTTATATGTAGACACATGGGTCCTGGTGGTCTGATATGATTGATATATTGACCCTTTGTTATTCATGGGGAAAATGCAATCTGGTTGTCCTAATCATATGCATACTATTATTCAGAAAATGTATTTATTCTGATTCATTACAGTCAATCACCCCGCCTCCACTGAGTAATAATGAGTATACCTACCTATCGGATACTCTTGGATATGTACCAATCTAGGTAGGTGATTAGAAATCTCTCGGAGGAATTCGACGTGCAAGTTGCTACATATGGGCACTTGTAAATAGCCCTTTCATTACTTGTCCATTTGAAACAAGACACCATTTCATCATGTGCCAGAAGATTTCACCTATGAGACTTGAGATCTGTTTGCGATCAATTACTTTCCAATTTCAGTTTACCAGATAGACCAAATATAGATGCTAGATAAAGAACGACTTTTAAGCGCAAGTAGATTTCTGGAAATCTATTTCACACCAGCCTTGGCCATGCGTTGGAAACATCCCTTATACGCCTCGTGGATCTCAGGAACAGTGTAACCATACTCCTTGAGCTTCAACTCCAGCTTGGTAGTATCCAGCTTGCAGTTACTGCGTCCAGCCTTGATGACCTTGGCTTGCTCATCCAGGGTGAAGTTCTTCCAGGTGAACTCTGGGCGAACGAACTCCTTGAATAGAGCCAGCACTTCGTTGTGGGAGATGGCACCTGGGTTGGTGAAGTTGTAGATGCCGGTCTCCTTGTGCTCAGCCAGAAGGATGGAGGCTGGGAGGAGATCGGTGAGGATGGTGTTGGAGTTGGGGATGTCGACAACGCGATCGTACTTGGCGATCTTGGTGACGAAGTTACGGGAGTGGAGATCGTCGCTGACGGGCATACGAAGGCGGAGGATGAGGCAGTTGGAGTAGAACTTCATGATCTAGAGAATTGTTAGTGTTGCAGGCACATTGTGTGTCTTCTTACTGACCTCCTCGACGTGTGCCTTGGTCTCCGAGTAGAAAGAGCCGTTAAAGTTGGCCTTGTCTGTCTCGAGGTATCCTGGTCCGCCGATGGGGTGAGTCTCGTCGTAGGCGTAGATGCAGCCAGTTGCGAAAACGGTGATGTGAACGCCCTTCAAGAAGCAGCAATCTGCCAAGTTCAAGGTACCGATAACGTTGTTTCGGATGGTCTCCTCCTTGTGATCCTCGCACCAGTCGACATTTGGTCGGCCAGTCGATCCGGCAGCGTTGAGAACGTGGGTGGGCTTGACTTTCTCCAATTCGGCGAGGACAGCTTCTCTATTTTGCATGCGGATGGTGGTGGTGTGGACCTCCTTTCCTGTTTGATTGTGAGCTTTGTGCTGAGGGGTTGTAGGAGGTGGCGCATACCTTGCGACTCGAGGAGAGCCTTCAGGTGGCCAGCGACCCAACCTTCACCACCCCAGATGAGATAAACTGGTTTAGTAGCCATTGCAGTAGATTTGTGGGTAAAAAGTAATTGTTGGAAAAGATGAATGCGTGTGGTGGTGATTTGGAACAATGTTCGAGGGAGTCGGTGAGAGGAGGAGGGGATAGAGGGAATAGAGGGGTCTTTCTCTGTGGGCTGTGGGTTGTGGGTTTATAAGCTATTGGTTGAAAGGCAAATTTATGCAGGGAGTGCCATGGATTTTATCTGTGAAAAGTGAGGGGCTGATGCTAGGGCTGGATTCCCGAACCCCCCCCCCCCCCACCAATTGGACCAAGTGTCAACCAGGTGAACGACGGATAGTGATCGGACCACTCTTAGCCCGCAGAGATACGAGGCTTATTTTATATAGGATCTGATGAAACTGCAAGGAAGGATTTAATTACATATGAAGATAGAACTAGATAGATAGATATAAATACATATATACATGGATCAAGAGGAAGCTGTCATTTCAATATGATTTTCTGGTAATACATTATATAGCTTAGATCAGATAAGCTTGGTACTCGAGTACTCCCCACTCACATGGTACAAGTGCGAAACCCACGGATAGCTGCATATAGCCTCAAGGTTGCAGAGTACAAGTCGGACATATAAAACTGACGCGTATATGAAGTACCGAGTCTGCACCAATGCCCAAGAAATCTGTACTTACGCCGGTTTCAAAAGATGGAGTCCTCAACCCACCAAAGGATACCTACAAGGTACTGGATAGCTTGGCTAAATGTGGCGCACTGCAGTATGGTCTGGTCCGCGTCTGTCAGCGAGCGCGCTTACTCGCCCTCATCAAATTTAAAACTTCTGTCATCATCATAAACGCACCGCAATTTCTCAACGGTTTTTATGGAATTGTTAGTTCTTCTGCCTGCTTGCTGCTCTGTTTTATACCATATTTATACCATACCACCTTCTTATTGAGGCTCCGCTCCTTGAATTGAGCGTCGATAAAAGACCCGAGAGAGGGATACTCACGCGCGTCCGCTCCGCATCACCAGCCAAGAGTTCGCCGAGCGCGTATCGTATCAATTTCGAACACGAGTTTGACTTTTTCTTATTCTTTGCATCCCTTGGGAATCACCATCTATCATCTAGCAAACCCTCATTGTCATCAGCTAGAGGGATATCGGTCTCTCAAAACAGAGCATCGTCGCCACCACCATCAATTAGTTACGCGGCCAATGAATCAGAGGTCATTCTACACTTCGGGCTAGGAATACACCACCACACGTCTTCTATCACTGCAAAAAGGGGGCATCAATCAATCACATGACAACATGCCTCACGATCGAGGAGACTCAGAGCATGGCATTCCTCTTCTAGACGTCGAAGCCCAAGCCCAGGATGACAAGAAACATGAAGATGTCCCGCCAACTCCTATCAACCCGGACCAGGCTTCTGCGCGCAAGAAGTTTCTTATCTGGACTGGTATCAAGTAGGTTATCACACTTTCATCCATCCCATCACTTTGCATCTTATATACTGTACCTGTTGTCTTCCAATCCTCATTTCCATTCAATCCTCTCCTCTCCTATCAATTTCCCAAAATGCACCGCTGATTAACTCTCTTTAGCATGGCCGCAACAATCGGCATAGTCTTCACCAACAAAGCAATATTCAACGACCCCGCCTTCAAAATGATGCAAACCTCCTTTGCCTCTTTCCACTTTATCTGTACCGGCTTAACACTGTACATTGTATCGCGCCCCTGTTTCGGTGCCTTTGTACCGAAACGAGCCGGCATAGTAGAAATGCTACCCGTACGCCCCCCACATTTCAATGCATCACATGATCCACCCCCTTCTTTCCCCTGCATAAATCGTTTTTATATATATCTACTAACATACATACCAGCTCGCCTTCTCCATGTGCCTCAACGTCGTCCTCCCCAACCTCTCCCTCGCCTTCTCCACCGTAACAGTCTACCAACTCTGCCGCGTCCTCCTGACGCCCAGCACGGCAATTATAAACTACATCTTCTACTCATCCACGATCCCCCGTCCCGCCGCGCTATTCCTCATCCCCGTCTGCCTCGGCGTCGGCGTAACATCCTACTACGACACCAAACCCGCTGCTCCTGTTACCCCTGGTGACGGTGGTGCAGAGAAAGTAGTAGCGACGACGAGTAGTCTGGGCGTTATATTCGCGCTGTGCGGTGTTTTGGCCAGTAGTGCGTATACGGTGCTTATAGCGGCCTACCACAAGAAACTGCAAATGTCGAGCTCGCAACTGCTGCTCAATCAGGCGCCCATCTCGTCTGTGCTTCTTATGTTCGCCGTGCCGCTCGTGGATCAGATACCTGTGCTCAGCGATGTGCCGAGCTATAGATGGGCGATGATTTTGATGTAGGTAGATTCACTCACTTATCCCCCTCCTCCTTCTCCCCCTTCTGCGTAGTTCGATTTTTTCCAAATCAGAGAACAGAATATAATACAGCAGAAAAGAAAACCGCTAACGAGTTTTGCAATCCAGGAGCGGAGCCTTCGCAGCCCTAATCAACATCAGCCAATTCTTCATCGTCGCGGGCAGTGGCCCCGTTTCCAGCACCGTAGTGGGGCACTTGAAGACGGTTAGTATAGTTGGGATTGGCTGGGCGGTGGGCGGGCGGAGTGTAGCTGATAAGAGTGCATTGGGGGTTGTTATGACTGTTGGTGGAATTATTGGGTGAGTTTTCTTTTACGTTTCGAGTTTGGGGTTTCGAGTTTCGAGTTTCGAGTTTCGAGTTTTGAAAGGGGTTTGGAATGTAAGGGAGACTTTGCTAATTGGATGACAGATATTCGTATATTATGTTGAATAAACCGAAGGGATAAGAACTGGGTATTGTGGGGAGAGAATCAGGTTTGCGTTTGGGTATGAGGTGGTTTAGACATGTGGTATTCATTGTAATCCGAGGCTTCGGCTGACAGGTATTGGGTATTGGGTTCGGGTATGGGGTGGTTTTAAAAATGTGATATGCATTGTAATACGCAGAGAAAGACTTTTGAATGCAGGTTGGGGATTAACATTAGTACCTACCTCGTTTTGCGTTTCTGGACAAGGAGTCTGAAACTTGTCATCGGGATTTATTAATTATACTACGTGCAGTCGGGAGCTAGAAGCAGTCGTTAAAGAATAGAAATGGGTTCGTTAATTCATCCATCCATGTAATTATGTTTTCCGCCGTTTCCTCCCCTCAGTTCTGAGACAGCTGAGAATACAACGTAGCTCCACCCAGCGCCAGGACGATACCCAAGGCGTCCTTTACAGTCAGCGATCGACCTTCGCTAACCCAGCCGTAACTGAGGATAATGACAGTTTTGACGCTATGAGATTGTTCGTTAGATAGACGCCTCTTTTCGATTCGAAGAAATCAGGGTGGCATGAGGACATGACTTACTTGGACGCAACGTTAAAAGTCAACGCACTCATACGTCCGATGATTAAAAACTGCGATACAGCCTATTGTCACCAAATCTGCATTTTTCCACTTAAAACCAGGATGTGACTAGGGTAGCACAGGGTATCTATTGGCTGGAATAGGCCCTAGGTAGATCATTTATGCCTTATTTGGGGATCAAACTTCTAAATCCCTTATTTTATACTACATTCAGAACGTTTCCGAGAGCCGGAGTCCATATAAGCCTGGTAAAGGCATATAATGTGGAAAGATGCAGATTCGGTGACAACACCCTGTAGGTTCTAAATGGCAATCACAAACATTAATCAACACACGTCACGTCCACAAAGGACAGGAGATCTTACCAGCAACGCAGCAGCAAGACCAGACGCGAACAACGCAAGCAGCGTATCCCTTGGGATTTTCTGCACATCAGGCATAATCGTCCACTTAACCTCACGTGATAGCCGTCGTCGCATTCGCTCCTAGTCTATAAAAGCGAGATGTAGCGACAAGCAAGATGCAGCATTAAAATTGTGTAAATTATATAGGCGACACTACTAAAACTTCTATAACAATATCTTGCCTATTTGCATTATAGTATGCTAAAAGCATAAAGCTTTAAGAAGCTTCTTATCTTCTCCTCCTTTTAAGACATTTAATCTAAAGCTTTAATCACCTCAATTGCCTCTATAAAAGTACTAGCAAGCTCTAGCCTCCTTACCTCTTCAAATATTGCTAATTGCATCTTCCCCTCCTTATACCCTAATTCTAATACTATCCCTACCTTCCTTCCTATCTCTAGCAAGCTTAAATTATTCTATTTAATCTTCTTCTCTAGCCTAAGAGAAAGCTATTTATGATACTAGCAATTATAAATACTAAATGTAGAAAACGAAGCAGTTTCTTTAAAAGAACCCTATAAAGAAGACTATAACTACTACTAGGATATATCACCTAAATCCTACTAGCTTAGGCTTGTCAATTAAGAGGGATACCTAAAGAGATCTCCTTAAGAAGTAGTATAGAGGGTATAATAAGATTCTTATAGATAAGGAGGAAGCTGCCATTTTTGCCTTTATTTGATTATAGGTTACGTATACCTTACTTCTAACTCAATCTATTATTTTAGCAGTAATCTCTTAATTAAAAGAGAATCAAGGCAAAAGCACTCCTATAGAAAGCTAGTTTATTAAATAGTAGAAGTATAAGAAGATGAATCTTATTACTATAAAGCTAATTGCAAAGGTATGAATCTTGGCCTAGGATATCTAAGAAGTAGAAGCATAGTTTTTAAAATATAATAATACTTAAGCAAAGTATTATATCAAGTAGAAGAATCTAGATAACTTTAATAAGATTAGATTTCAAGCTAGATGCCCTAGAAGGATTAAGGTGATTATTCTCCTAGAGATCTATAAATTATACTTAATTAGCCTAGAGAACCGCAAATCTCTTATAATTATCAAGATGATAAAT
Organism: Lachnellula occidentalis; assembly: GCA_007821535.1. NCBI lineage: Eukaryota > Fungi > Ascomycota > Leotiomycetes > Helotiales > Lachnaceae > Lachnellula > Lachnellula occidentalis. The sequence goes on from QGMI01000517.1 coordinate 26,439, forward strand.
ACAAAAGGAAAGAAGATAATTCTACTAGTAATTATTATTAAAGGGAAGCATTATATAGAGTCATAGTATTAAGATAGACTTAAAGGAAGAGAGCTTATACTTTTAAGTAAGTAGGGTTTTATAACAAATGACCTAGGGATATGATATTTAGATCATTATATCAAGCATACTAGCGCCGGACTAGATGAAGCCTAGAGGATGCTATTAATAGATAACTATAAAAGTCATATTACTCTAAAGTTTATAAAGAAAGCTTAAGATCATCACATTATTCCTTTCTCTTTCCCTCTACATTTTACTCACATTATATAACCTCTAGATGTCGGCATCTTCTAGCTATATAAGTACTAGCATAATAAAGCAATCTACGAGTCCCTAGCTATACTAGACTTTAACTATACTATCTCTCATAGGGGTCACTACAAAACCTATAGACCTATAGGTACCCGACCTATAGGGACTTATAGGTCGGGTCCTAGTATCTATAAGGACCTATAAGTCAGGTCCTATTTTATAGGACCTAACCTATAGGCTTATAGGGACCTATAGGTCTTGCAGGAGGGGGGGGGGGGTAGGAAGGTAGGTATAGGGCGTATAAAAGACCCTTGAGCCTAGTAGTACGATAGGGATTACCCCTGAGCTAGGCCTAATT
>QGMI01000518.1:0-27080 GCA_007821535.1 Lachnellula occidentalis
CAGAGGAGAGGATGAAGAGGTTGAGGGATCAGGGTGGTGGGAATGCTGGGAGTGGCTCTGGATGAGGACCCGTCTGGTTGAATAAAATGGTATATGATCGGCGGAAGGCGTTGGGCACGATTTGACATAGCGATAGTATTCGAATCAACTGCTTGTTTGAAGATGGTTTTCCCTGGATCTGCCTCATCTGATGGTTTGCTACCTTACCTCAAGTGTATTTGTTTTCTTAAGTGCCACAATTACGGAAAGGATTTAGGACGTTTGCTTTCAAATTTAAACCGAAAGCATATAATGTGTTACCAACATACAGTGAGAAGCCGTTAAATCTCAAGTTTCTGTAGCACTACTGCCGTGGTCTTTGGCGACAAACAAGAAAACAATGCTAAAAATAGAAGCATTTTATACGCCGTACAACGAAAGAGCAGGAAAAGCGCCCCCACATCCGCTCTCGGATGCAACCCCATGAAAAAGGAGCGCGTCTAATTCGCTCTCATCTCAAGCAAACCCATACGCCGTAAAATAAACCATGCAGCTAAATGCTCAGCCGCATCAAACCCTACGCGCCCGCGCCCATTTGAAACCTCCTCTAAACACCATGGCTTTTAAAGAACTCAGTCTCTCTTCAAGAGGTCGCTCATGGATTTCTAGGAATCACTCATGGACTCATTCAAAGCAAAGCTTAGAAGGGGTCGGAGTGCCTTGAGGGAGGGCTTTAAGAGAGATAGCAGCAGTACTTCGACCAGGAGTTCCATCACTAGCGCGGCTGCATCAACGCGAGGCTCTCACGATGAAAGGCCGAACCAGATCAAAGCGAATGGAGTTTTGGGCAATGCTCAAAACGGAACAGGAAATCCTCTTCAAAAAACACCTGCCGTAGTGGATCCCGAAGACAAATCTCAACTACCAGCGGGGTCAGTGGGGGTCGTGGCTACCTCAACTCCCAGTGGAGGGGTTCCCGAAGTGGTGGTGTCTTCTCATTCTTCCGCGGTGGAGATATCAAGAAGGAAGGAAAGCCAAACCATCGAGACAATCCCTTACTCTACCGTGTCGTTGACCACGGAGGAAGTGGGTTTCCAACAAGCAGTTTCTGTCCCGCCAGCAACACCTCCACAAGAAACTCAACCAAGCATCGAGAGTTCCAAACTTTGGCAAGATGCATACAAAACTCTCAGAAAGGACCAACCAGAGTTGGTTAAGAATTATGAGATAATCCTCAAACATGCGGCAAACATTCCCCAGAAGGCCGATCTTCGAGGGGAGGTTGCAAAGGTTGTATCCTTCCAGAAAGAGAAGATGGAGAACGGGCAGTGGTGTTTTCAATGGAATGACAAGCCACAGAAAATCCGAGATGTCATCCACAAGATCCTCAAAATCACTGACAAGGCGGCCTCTCTCGTCGACATGGGAATGACATATGCGCCGCCATATGTATCGATACCATGGGCTGCAATTGGAGCCATTCTGCCTGTAAGAGGTTCCCACCTATGGCACAAACCAATCTCTAACTTTGTTCTTAGTTCATGCTGAGTGGCTTTGCCGAAGAGGAAGATGCCATCGCAGGCATTGAAAAAGTCGCAAAAATCATTTCAAGCTACCGCATTGTCGAAGATGCGTTCTTACTCAACCCCGATTTCGCAAAGACGTATTCTGAAGCAGTTTTGCCTCTCTACGTCAAAGTCCTAGAGTATCAAGCCATTGCCGCCCAGCATTTCGGTCACCACACCTTGACACGCTTCGGAGCCAGCATGGTGAAAGCAACGGGCTGGAGCGATGCTCTTGCGGAGATTGATGGACTTGATAATAGGAGTCGAGGCTCGGTTCTGCATTTGGGTATCCAGGCTCAGCAGAAGGGGTTCGAAAACATGCAAGGGAATTTCGGGGAGTTGGTCAAGATGTTTGAGAATCGAGATGATGTTTTGAAGGCGTATTTGAAGGAATTCTTTGTTCACAAGGGGGAGGTCGAGCAGTTGTTGACTGATCTCTCTACTATTCCATACAAGCAAGACCACAGAGATGTTCGCAAGGAGCTTGGATCTGCCTACTTTGGGTCTGGTCAATGGCTCCTCAAGCATGAAACCGTCTCGGGCTGGCGTGATTGGAAAGCAGACTTCAATGTTGTGTGGCTCGAGGGTAGTGTCGGAACTGGCAAAAGCTCCTTGACGTCCATGCTCCTCGAAGATCTCGCACAGACGCCTTCCGGAAACCTGGCCTTCTTCTACTGTTCGAAGAAGGCAGCGCAGAAAGACCTACAATTCAGTGCTCGCGACAGTGTAGAGAATATTCTACGTACCCTGATTATACAGCTTTCAATGTCATCAGATGGCAGTTCAATATCTGACGAGATTCGCGAATATCACACTCGCAGCAAACAGGGAATACGCGGGGGTGGCATGGAATTGGTAGACTGCATCACTTTACTGGAAGGAATTGTTGCTAAAGAAGACCGACCCCGAATCACCATTATCATTGACGCGCTGGACGAGTGTGTCAACTTTAATAAACTCCTTGAAATCTTGCGGCAAGTTTGTTTTTCCACAGACAGCGTTCGGATTTTCTTTTCCAGTCGCTTTGATGTTGATGTTCATCGCCACTTTCCCAACGCTCAGAAGATTGTCATCGAACAGCAGAACGGGCCAGATATACTCAAGTATATCGATACCGAGATTTCGGAGCGGAGAGTGGGCAGTGGCTTGACTGATGAACAGGCTGTTGAGCTGAAGTCAATCGTAATGCGTCGCCATGAAGGAATGTAAGTGAGCATTCTCTATGCATTTCGACCAAGGTCATTGATTAATTAGGTTCATCTGGGTCGTTCTTGTCATCGATGATATTCTAGATGAGAATGAAGAAGATCGTGCTCAGATGGAGGAAGATATCCAGATCAGAATTTCCGCACTGGAAGATTCCGATGAAACAGATATAGAGAAGATGCTGAGCACCGCATACGATAGCGTCTATATCAAAGCAATTGGAAAGGGGAAGCAACCTGCTCGCCGGCACATAGTGGACGTTGCTCTCAAATGGACCCTCTGTTCATTCCGTCCACTCACCCTTACTGAACTTACTTACGCAATTGCTATCAAAGAAGACGGAACCCTGATGAAAAATATTCAGGGAGGGATGATTCTTGAATTCTGCAGCAACTTGTTGCTCGAGGGATCCGGTGGCATTGTTAGATTCGCGCATCTGTCAGTGAAGCATTACCTCGAACGAAAGGAACCACCCGACTATTCTTCTCTTGAGTCACATGCTCAAGCAGCAACTAGCTGTCTCTTCCTGAAGAACTCGCCGCAGCACCATGAAGTTACTACCAGTACACTTGAATTGTCGTATCGCGCACATATTTCTGTTGGAAAAAGCTTCTCAAGTTACGTCAAGACCTATTGGGCCAGGCACTGTCGAGAAGCAACGCAAGCTGCAATTGAAGTGGAAGGATCAGGGCGTGGAGAAACGGGACAGAACAGAACTGAGCGTCTGCTTAATGGGTTGGAAAAACTTATCAATCCATGCCAACCAAGCAAAGTACGCAGCAGATCTTTGAGTTCTGGACCAGCAACGCTTCGAGATGCAATACGGCTCGACGACGAACAGGCAGTCGACATGCTGATAGCTGCGAATGTTGATGTCAATGTACGAGACGAATTCGGAAACACTATCCTCCACGAAGCTGTTCGTTGGAACCGGCTCATAATATTGGAAAGACTTATAGACGTCGAGGCAGACTTGAATGCTCAAAATTTCAATGGTGATTCGCCCCTTCACTCCGCCGCCTTTTGGGGATTTGAAGAGGTATTGCAAGCCTTGCTATCGACAGGCGCTGAGCGAACCGTACGTAACAAAAGAGGAGAAACAGCTTTGCACATCGCTGTCATTCAAAAGCACAAGGAGATTGTGCGCATCCTCCTTGTCGCTGGTGTCGATAAGAACGTGACTGACAAGTGGGGCAATAAGCCACTGCACTATGCTAAATTGGCAAAAGACGTTACGAAGGACGACTCAATTTGCAACTTATTGGAGCCTCCATTCGACAAAAAGGCATCATCCTACAAAATTCCACCGATCATACTACCTGGCCTATGCGACTACTGTGATATCGTTCGTTGGATAGGAGAGTCCCCAAAAGTCACCATTTATAAGCATTGGCCCTCTTATGATGATCTGAAACATTCAGCAAATAGTGGGTGTAGTTTGTGTGGTCTGTTACTTCGGGAATTTGATGCTGTCGGCTGTCAAAATATCTTGAAAGAGGACCCCTCCGAGATATCGATATCACTACATTTAGTCTCTCGTCAGACGTTCTCAGATAGCGACAATGACACCCTCAAGGCCACAATGGGTGGGACTTTGCATGTTGAGTTTGAACTCTGCCTGGATCCAAGTAACTCTTACTGAACCTCTTGAAACAGAAAACAATACTAACGGAATCAATAGACATGGATCTCGGTCCTTTGAAAAGCGAAATATCCGGAAGATTGATAGCCCCAAGACCATCCGAGCAATCGTGCTTTGACTTGATCAAGTCATGGCTGGACGACTGCGCAAAGAACCATTCCCAATGTATCATGGAACCTAGCACTCTGCCAACTCGCATCATAGATGTTGGGCCGCCGGATGGCTCTAAGGAACCATTTCTCTATCTGAGTAAACCCGGTGAAGTTGGGAACTACCTCTACCTTTCGGCCAAGAGAGGCGGGAACCTCGATGCTGGGTGTCTTGTCATGTCAAACATGCAAGATCTTTATAGAGCTATTCCATTGCTGTCGCTTCCCAGGACATTTGAAGATGCTGTTCTGATCACACGCCGACTTGGAATACAATACTTATGGACAGACGCTTATTGCATCTTGCAAGATTTTCGTGATGACTGGGTGTTCGAGTCTACCAAGATTGGTCAGTATTTGAGGAATTCAACCTTCAGTTTGATTGCAGCTTCAGCAACAGGACCTCATCATGGCATATTCGAAAAGAGACAGTTCTATGAGCCTCTGCTACGGCTTCCATGCCATGAACTTCCAAATGTGAGCACGTCCGCTCAACCCTGGACTGGTGATCTTTGCCTCCGACATCGTACAAAATCCGCATTAGACGCCATGTCCTCCAGCGTTTTGCAAAGAGGCTGGATGGTCCAAGAACTCGTTTTGCCAGAACGCAATGTAATCTTTGGCAATGAACAAATCTATTGGAACTGTCAAAAACTGTCCCGAGCCGAAGACACGATCTGTCACCAGAGCCCGATATTACGACTGAATGGTAGCCCTAACGGTACCACTCCCATCGCCGGTGAAGACTACACTCGCGAGTTCACCGAAAGATGGTACTACCTCGTTGAGATCTATTCCGGCACAACGTACGTACACTCGAAAGACAGACTACCCGGGCTATCGCACATGGTGAAACACATGCTGCAGCAGATCCAAACAACATACCACGCGGGTCTCTGGCGATCCAGCTTCATCCGCGGCTTACTCTGGCGCGCGAAATCCATAACTCCCGCCCATCGATTCCAGGAGTATATTGCACCCAGCTGGAGCTGGGCTTCCCTCAATGGCCCCGTGTCCTATACCCTCGGTCTAAACGAGTCGAGCGGGAGTCCAGACGATGCCGAGATCCTCGATATCCAAATCTCGACTCCAGCATCAAACACCACCGGCGTCGTCGACTCCGGATTCCTCACGCTCCGCGCTCTGTCCCGGACCATCTCCAAAACCAATATACCGAAAGGCTGTAATTACTACTTTGACGACGCGGGGTTCGAGGAGGAGTGGCGGGGTGGGAGGGAGTTTGTGCATGTTTTTGTGTGCAAGTGGGCTGTGGATAGAAGGCCGGGAGGGGGGACGAAATCGGCGGGTTTGGTATTGAGGCGTGTTGAGGGGGAGACTGAGACGGAGGCTGCGGGGGCGAGTTTTCAGAGGGTTGGATTGGTTACTGGGCCTGATGATGATGTTGCTGTTTGGGGGAAAGAGTGGGAGAGGAGGGAGTTTAGGGTTATTTGAGGTATATATAGCATAGCATTGCATGGCATGGCATAGGATAGCATAGGATAGGGAAGAAGAGAATTTTCAGAGTACGGCGTATGAAGAGTTGTTTGTCTTGCTGCTACCTAGTATGCATTGCGGATTTACCCTAGATTGATGAACCCCTATTCGATCTCGCTTAAGATAAATTTAAGATTACGAAGAAATCTGGAAATATGTAGACTACTGTCATGATCTTATTGACAGATAGATAGTTTGCTGTTGTGGCTTCAGTAGGGATCTTGTCACATCTGGATCGACTGGTTCATAGGCAATGGTTGAGATGGAGGGGGAAATGTTGCAGGGTACAGAATGCTTGGGATTACCGGTATAAGGCTGTCTGCACGAGATTTGCAGAGGCTGTAGACTGGGGTTTAGATGGTTTGTTGAATGTTTGTTGAATGGGTATCTGATGATGTGTATGATGTGTACTTAGTGCCTAATAAAAATGCCAGTTACCTATCCTCGACTCTTCCCAAGAACTTCTTCAATCCAAAACAGCCCCATACCTCCAGAAAATACTACGTCCCCCACCTAGATATATTCGATTTATCCCCCAAATGAGCAATATGTAGTTCCACAGCACTCAGCTCTCCCGGCGTAGCAGGTCTCGGCCTCACCAAGAAGGGCGAAACCTCCCAATCAAACCACTTATCCTTCCCCCCATCCTTCTGCATCTCAGACCTCAGCACACTCCTCCTCGCCATCTCCCACGTCTTTCCAAGCCCCTTGGCATGCCCTGGGCCGAACAGTAGATGAAAATTATGCTCCGTATCCTTTCCCGTAAGGACGAGCCGCCGGATCGGATACATGACTAGCAGCTTCAGACCCGTTGTGTGTTTGTCCGGTAGATCCATATTCATTTCCTGCGCGAGTGCACGGGCTTCGGGAGATTTTGAAGCTTTGTTGAGCCAGTGTTTATAGCATGGCTTTCGGAACATCTTGTTCTCTTTCTCGGAGGCGCTGCTGTCGTCGCTATCGTCATCGTCAGAGAACGCGGCATGTGCCATGTCCCGCGCGCATGTAACGTGTGCAGAGTCCACTTTCCAGAACTTGACTTTGACACCAGCCTCCTCGAACAGCAGCACCTTTTTTTGTAGCGCTTTGTAAGCCATGCTATTGGCTACAGTCCGGCTATTCCCATCTCGAAACTCATTTCTCTTCGAGATCCATTCCCAGCGCCAGATGTCGTTGCTGATGGCATTTGCCAGGCCGTTCGAATCGGTCATCAGGACAACGCATCTGATTTCCGCAATTTGATCCTCGACTATCTGCAGTGCTCGGACAGCGGCGCAGATCTCACCCAGACGGATGGTCTGCTCTTCTGCTTCTGGGTCGGAACCAGAGTCGTTGTAGCGAGAGTCCTTCGCAAACCACGTTCCGTATGTTGCTTCTGCTTTTTTGGTTCCCTCGTCGCGGCATGCTCCGTCTATGATTATCAAGATGGCATCAGATACTGGCAGTGCGTTATCTGCCTTGTTGAGAGCTGGGTTTGATATCTCGCGTTTGGTGTCTGGAAGGATGAGGCCGGAAGGTAGTTTGACGGTCTTTGTTGCTTTTTTGATATAGGGACCAGGGTCGAAGAGGCGGTCAGGTATGTATTTGACCATGGTGCGCTCCAGCGTCGAGGTCGATGCATTTAAGTCTTCGCTCTGACGGAGGTGGACCTTAAATTGCTAATTGCACTTCGAAAATTAGATGTTTAAGTATGAATACTTGACCTAGAAGAGTGTGAATTGACTTTGGGGGAGGCACAGCCGCCTTAGAATCCAGTTGTCGACCTTTCCTTTAACGGAATTTGCCACCTTTGATAATTTGGAACTTGATTTTGCAGCGACAGGAAAACAGAGCGGGAATCCAAGGCAAATGACACACCATCTAGTAAGGCAGGATGTTCAAAATCTCAGTTGGGACTAGGCTGTGATACGCAGGAGCTGTCTTACAGGTAATGCAAATCCATTCTTTGCCTGCGTCGAAATGGAACACAATATGCATTTGCGGGTGTTGATGGACGCCAAAATTGTCAAGCAAGTCATCAGTAGCCTATCTTCAAACGAAAGTTACAAAACTCCATTAAATTTCGATACTTGAAAATGTATAAGCTTTTCCTACATAGACGGTCGAATACTCAATACTTCACTTGACTCTAAATCTGAGTCTTTCGATTTAAGGGTCTGTGAATTGTATTAGCTACTATGAATTCGCGGGCTTAAACTATGACCTACCCAAAGAAAGCCCCTTGGTTTGATCCTCAAGGGGAGTGGTAGATTTGCCTTTTTTGCGTTTGTTCTGAGCGATAGTCTCCAGATGCTGCGCAATGCGCTTCTCGTCCTCCGCTGTAGGCCTCCTAGGCCGCAGCCATCGGATATCGGCATCCAAAGATTCTCGTAAGGGGTTCCTAGGTGGATCGCGTGGGCGATGTGGTACCAGAAAGTCCAGCCGATTAGCCCACCACTCCTCCCTAATCGCTTTAGCATCCTTCCATTCCGGTCCAAAAAGTCGCTTGAAGTTCGGTGGCGTGTCTTCGCCCATAGCAACCAGTCTTCTAATTGGAGATGTGATGCCAGTGAAACCCCCACTGGTGATGGAAGACTGTGGGAGGCTGATACCAAGTCTTTGACACAGCTGTTGAGCCAGAGGATCCAAGTATGCTTTCTGCATCCAATAGTTTATGGAGCGCTCTAAGGGATTTGACCTCGGCGGAGATAATTCATACTGTTCCCTGTCATAGCCAGTGTTCGCCCAGGCAATTGCGTCCTCGTTGTACTTCTTTTCCACAAGCCAGAATTTCACTTTATATCGATTCTCAGCCTCAGCCTCCTGGATCAAGTTTTCAACAGCCTCGAATAGCAAACCATTGGTCGATGCTTCTGCGACTGTCTCGTGGGACTCACTCTCTTCTCATTCTCGGATGTGATGACTCAAGCAGTGTGCCACATAGGCGGAGTGCGTCTTGATAATGACAGTGGAGCCGGAGAAGGGCTCTATTCCGATGGCGTCTTCTGTTTGCTCGAGGGCTCTTTTGACAGCATACAACACGGCAGCATTGCTTTTCTGACTCTCGGTCTCCGGAAGTACGTCGCGGTCGTTCACCCAGCCACAATCTTTCCCAAACCAGGCTCCAAATGCTGCTTTGGAAGCTTCGGTACCGTTCCCTTTGCAGGCGCCATGTACAGAAACGACAATGGCTTTGCGCAAGGTGTTGTAAGGTGAGCCAGTTTCTCCATCTTCTGGAACTGAAAGGTGAGACACGCCGGTCCTGCCTTCACAAATCCATTGTGTGGGAATCGTCCCAGGGACCATCTCACACGGATTAAACAAACGTTTTTCAGCCTCGAGCTCTTTCTGAATGGCTTCCATCTTGGTCAATCTGGGTTAAGGATTGTGTCTAAAGGTGTTTGGGAGGTTGAAAGGTTGTAGAAGGGATGTAGTCAACGATTCGGGACGGGTATGGCTGAAACCTTAACCTTATCACGTGTTCATTCTCTTGACATACCAGTTTGTTGCAAGGAACTAGATAGAGTTCAAGAGTATTTATTGATGACGGATCATTTCATTTCAAGTCACTCGCCGCTCGGAGCTTGACTCGCAATCCGAAGATTCCACTGAAAAGTCATGTGACCTTTAGTTCTAACCATTAGGCAGGAGATTTGAACCAGGACCAGAAACTGACCGCTTCTTTTCTTCAACGTTTAATGGACTCGAGGCAAGATATCCAACCTCGAGCCACAGATTCTTGGTCTCTAAATACAATTAGATCAATATATTTCCAATTCGTCAAGCGACTTCCCGCAGCCTTTCTGTGCTCCGAACCCCGCGATTTCAGCACTCTCTGATGATAATCCCCCTATATTTTAGCGAGTTACCCTTGAACCACAGGCATTCTGAGCTTCTTCCAGCGCATCTGTACCGTGCACGGAAAATGGCATTCTTCGGAATACTGCTGGTTTGGCAATTCCTTATGAGCGCTGGAAATCAAAAGCATGTCGCTGGGTGCCGAGTCTGGTCCATGGGTTGGTTCTGGTTCTTGGACCCTTTCATTCGTTTCGGTTCCATAAATGTACGAATATGCTGCTAGAGACACGAAAGTTGACAGCATTCCATACCTATCCTGTTCCACATTTTCTGACTTCTCTCGTATCCATTTTCTGTTTTAACTTCGCTAACTGGTAAGATCTTTCCAGCTTTTATTCCCGGAATGCCAACCCAAAAGCACATGCTACTATAATCACGAGGTTGCGTACACAAGGCCAGGGGAAAAGCGCACAGAAATGCATCAAACAGACCAGACCAGGCAGATTCCGAAGACGCGGCGACTGCAGATTTAAATAAAGATGGTCAGGCTCGGGATTGAAGTGCGTCCAAGAGCTTTCTTTGGTGGGGGTACAATACAGTAATTGGTCCACCAGGTCGGCACCAATTGTTGCGAAACGCACCCACAGCCCCGCAGCCCCCCACAGTTCATCATGAGATCGTTGGCTTCAAGCACAGTACCCCAGTATCCCTCCTTGGTGCTGCGTCGGGAGCACAGATAAGATAACGTAACTACAAGGAAGGCGCCAACTTGATGCTTGGGCCTTCCTTCCTCAGTAAATACTTACCTTGTTCAGGGGTTCCTCCATCTCTGCTTAATATCACGATTTCTGCGTACAGTATATCCTTCTATAAAGGAAACCAAGAGCTTAAGTTCGATACGAAAATGGCAAGTGACGGGAAATCAAGCACGGCTGTTACGAAAGATTATGGAAAAAGGACAGTCATTGTCACAGGATCTGCGCGGGGAATGTAAGTGATGCACCTAGCAGTGTTACATGAACTTCCATTAACGAGATACAGCGGAAAGGCAATTGCTCTTCGCATGGCAGAGGATGGATATGATGTTTGTATCAATGACATAGCAGCCAACAAGGCTGGAATTGACGAGGGAAGTTTATGTCTTTGGAAATAGTGCTTATCCACCATAAGCTTTGCTAACATCACATCTAGACGGGCAAAGAAATTCAAGCTCTCGGCCGAAAATCATACGGCCATGTCGCAGATGTTTCCAAGCGTTCCGAAGTCGAAGAATTGGTCGAAGCATCCGTAAAGAATCTCGGCACCTTGGATGTCATGATTGCAAACGCCGGGATCGCACAAGTCAAGCCGCTTCTTGATCTCACAGAAGACGACGTGAGACGAATGTTCGAAGTCAATGTTTTTGGCCTTTTTAACTCCTACAGCGTAGCTGCTAAGCAAATGATCAAGCAAGGAACTCCAGGAAAGATCATTGGCTGTGCCAGGTTGGTCTCATGTCTGGCAAGATATTGGGACGTCTCTTTCGCTGACAACTCGACAGTGTCGCTGCATATAAACCAATGGCATTCCTCTCTCACTACTCGGCATCAAAATGGGCTGTTCGTGGCTTCACACAAGCTTTTGCCATCGAGATGGCAGAGCACAAAATCACCGTTAATGCCTACGCGCCGGGCATCGTGGGTACCGCGATGTGGGATCTGATCGATGAGGAGATTGGGAAGAAGACGGGTGTTCAAAAGGGTGCTACGTTTAAGAAGATGACGGAGGAAATGACTGCTCTGAAGAGACCCAGCGTCCCGGAAGATGTGTCCAAGTGCGTCAGCTATTTGGCGTCACCTGATTCGGATTTTATGACAGGTCAGACGTTGATTATAGGTAAGCTGCTCTTTTTGTCTCCTGAATACAGAGCGCTAATTTCCATAGATGGTGGTATTGAGTTTTGCTAGAGAGTGCTGTATTTTGTGGGGTTTGAACTGCAGCACATACCTCTATCTAGTTTCTTAGCCAAATGCTAGCCTGCTTATCTAAAGAACGGTGTTTTTACAGACCTCTTCTGCAGACGTCTGCGACTTCATATAAAAATAGTCAGTTCCCCGCCCACCATCTCTCTTTTTGTACTTAGAGAACAAGTACCCGCCTTCCACTTCAGGAGACGTGATAGCTATCCTTTGGGTCCTCAGACATACTTGCAGTTGGCTATTTGGCACTATGCTAGCGCCAGAAGATCCAGAGGGGGGCGGAGAAGCTGCAATACAAATGTCATGTTACTTCAACCACCCCCCCTTGACGTGAAACTGAGAACAAATGTCGGGTTGTATTTGGATATACCAATGTAATATACATTGTGTACGAGTAGCAAGCATTCAAATTAAATTCACATAACGCCAATTGCTTTCTTCTTCATAAAATATAGTCGCAGACTCTTTCCCCTACATTCTATACACTGCGTTATATAGAGTCGGATATTGGCAAAGACTTACTGAAATTGATAGTAAAAATCAATTTTTTGAATGTATTGCGATTTCTCTTATCAGCTGCTAATAAGTGTGCTGAGCAAGTGAATCTTTTCCAGTGATGAGAACCTACAACTTAGTCTGCTCTGGTGGAGGCGAGGGAAGAATTGTTCGATCCACTCTTTACTTCCTTCAAAGGACAACTCGAGACAGTTGCTCCTCAATTCTCTACTCTCGCCAATTTGCAATTGCCAAACGAAGTCCGTGTCTTTACCTCGCCTTCTCGACTGGTGTCTCTCCATATACCTCGCCAACAACAACTCCAAATTCGCTTCACAGCTTCCCAATCAGATCAATTGCAAACACATCATTTATCCCTTTCGTCTTATATCTTATTACCTTCATCCTTTACATTCAAACATCTATCGCTAGCATAGCTTTGAAGTGGCATGGCCTCCAACTTGAAGTCTCGCGTACTCGGGTGCGTCAGGATACCAGTACTTGCGAACAAGGAGAATGCAGTGACGGCTTTAGTGATCGGATTGCTTCAGCTTTGCAGTCCATCTTTCGATGTAGGTCAGTCTACACAGAGCATTTGCAAACTCAGGCTAACGAAAAGCTAGATTCCTTTCGAGGCAGGAAGTGTCCGATACATGATGGAATTGACGGATGTGGAAGGCACACTCGGACTGCGTCTCGTCATTCTCGACGACACTTCGCATCATCCAAAAAGCATCCAAATACACACAGATTGCCGCGGCAGCGTCCGCGAAGGTGGTCAAGACGTTTCGGAATTGGGGCAGAGTCTCTCACTGCCTGAGCTCTGGAAGGCAGCGCAACAAGCTCGGCAGGACAGAAAGGAGCAACGCAAGTCCAATGAACCACCGCCAAAGAGATTCAGAGTCATGGTTCCAATCAATGTTTCGAAGGATGTAAGTGCCATAGTCCCGAAATCCCCAGATTCGTCTTGGACTGACATGCGGCAGCTAGCCATAGTTTCCGAAAATACCTCCGGCCTGGAAGCCTCCGTCTCTACGGCTCTCGATACCGCTCTCTTCAAGCTATCGGCTCAGAAAACACTTCGAAAGATACCCAAGCCTATGTATTTCAACAGACAAACTGTTGTGACGAAGGCTGTGATTTCGGATGATGCGTGGACAACCATTTCCTGGGAGGATGGATCGGATGGCGGTGGATGGGGGAGCTGTGAAGGTACGGGCACTAGTAAGGAAGTTGAGGGTCTTAAGGTACGGCACAGGCCTGCCACATGGTACGAAGATACGTTCTTCCGCAAACACAAGAAACTTGGGAGGTATAGGTGCTACTCTACCAGTCGATTGAGATGGAATTGGATCATTGAGGATGACGATGAGAGTCCAGAAGCTCAAGAGAACGAAAAGAATTTGGGGTGGGATGTAACACTGCCATGGGAAGAAATCTTCGACAATGACCACATGGCCGAAACTTCAAACGAAACCGAAGATTGATACACACAAGTACTATAAGCGACACATTTATGGCGCTCTTTGGATGGATCCTAAAACCATTATATCCAACATTATTACATCATTTCCCATTTAGGGGTAGGGTAGAAAACTCACGAGTCTAGTCATTCCAGATTGATATATTCCAGTCTGGATGGAAATTTTCCAAACTAGGGGCAGGGCATGAAATTCACGAGTCTAGTCAGTCCAGATGGATGTATTCCAGTCCAAATGGAAATCTTCCAAACTATTCAAGGGCCCGCACTTAGTCAACGATCATACTATATGAGAAAACCGTTCCCCCCCTTGAAGATTGTGTTTTTAACTTTTTTTCGATCATCACTTTCATATTCTTTTCACAATCTTTGTAAACTCGACTTCTCAAGACTTCAATAGGCCATACACACACATACACAACAGACACCTTAAGTATACTATACCTACTACCAACATGGATGCTAAGCAGTTCAACCACAAGCTAGCCTGCTTCGGGGCGTATGTGACCCAGGAGGAGTTGAAAGCAGCTCCCACCCAGGCAACCCCAACCAGGGTCCTCAGGGTCATGAATCCTGATCCGGAGGAAGCTGTATTCTCCAGTGATGATAGTTCCTGCTACATCACCACCGCAGCATCGTCACCACCAAGTGTCAAGGCACACAAGGTTGAGGCATCTGCCTCAACCAAGTGCTTGACCTTGCGGGCGACTGCCGCCCCCTTTACGCCATCCACCATCCAGAACCAGCTGGACTCTCAAGTATGTAATCCAGCCTCATAATCTAAAAGCAGACTTGCTAACCAAGAACAGGCAACCGATGTCAGGTCCGACAGGACGACGATCCAGCGTGTCGCCCCGACACACCATCTCTCGTCCAAGCCCCAGATATTGTGTTTCGTCCTGGATCCCTGTGCCCACTTCAGGGGCGCAAATCTGCGAGCGCAGACACTTGAAGAGCGCGAGGTATGAAATGACACCCCCCTTTCTTCCTCCTTCTCTTAAGATGATTTCACTTTCAACTAGAAACATAACTAACTTTTTAACAGGGGTTCCAGAATCTTTGGAACGTTGCGAGGGGTAACTTCTTGCACATCACGGGTCAGTTGGACCGACCGTGGCCTTGGATTGTTGATGGCTCTGAGGCCAGACCGGGACCGTATGTTGCGAGACTTAGGCAGGCGGGTGTGAGGATGCTGCTTGATTGAGCGAGCGGGTGGGAGGCGTGGGCTGGTGGTATTGTTTGTGGGGGTGCAGGTGGGGTTTGAAGTGTTGAGTATGGTTTGGGGGATATGTTTGTGGTAGAGGCTGTACTTCGTGCTTGTAACTTGTTTGTTAGTTTTTGTTGGTTAAGAAATATATCGTTTTTGAGTCAAATTTCCAGAAATTCAGAATGGATAAGAATTGAATGGCCTATTAAGGTTTCTATGAGTCTGAGATTGTTTACCTGTTTGCAGTCCATATGCTACTGTTGGGATGCTACACAATAAACTGGCTCACCATACCTGATTCAAAGTCAGAGTGATACCCACGGCATGAATATTCTCCTGCTACTTTCATGAATATGTGAGAGTCTTTTTCATGTATAACTTTGAAAGTCTAAACCAACAAGTCGCGTGGAATGACGAGCAAAGTCGCATTCATAAAGATCCGGAAATCAAATTAATACCAATGCCCGCTATATAGATTGTTACTTCTGTTCCTAGAGACTCAAGAGTGAATGTAGGTTCGAATAAGTTCCGAGAGGCGGTCAAGGTCTGATTCAATCTCCTGAATCGGGACTGTCGTCTTCGCTTCCATTTTCGCCTCGCGCAGTTCACAACCTAACAACGCAGACATCTTCGTAAGCATGACCAAGGAAATCAGACACGAAGCAGAAGGAGAAGGAGAAGGAGACGGTGAAATAATCGAAGAGAGGGAGAAACATGGTATGTGTTGAACAGCTGCGGGGGAAATCTAACTTGCAACTGACGAGTGCGCAGGAGGAGATATCAGAACGAGGATACCGCCAGCGCCAACTGTAGAAGGCCCATCCGCAGAGCATAGAGAATGGTTCGATATGGAGGAAGGCGATGAAGAAATAGCGCTAGATGAATCGCAATACGACTCAGACTCATCAGTCAGCTCAGAGGATTCGAACGAGGATTACATCGCGGAGGTCGATATGGAAGATCTGCTCAGCATCGAAGGAGAGATTCCACTGGATACTACCAACGACACGCCATCCTACATCTCGCCTTACGGTTCTACCGAATGGGTTGGATCGCGTCGCTCCGTCTCCCCTATAAATATCGATACCTCAACCGAGTCGGACGTCCCGGCACCCCTGTCCCTTTCCGAGTCACCAACTGCAGCAGAGGTCCGCACTCAGCGCCTTGCAAAGTTAGAGCGGGAGGAGAGGAAGCGGAAGATTCGCGAGGAGGACCAGAGGATGAGCGGTTTTGGCTTCAAGTACGTCGTCGCGGCAGAGTCGAAGGGGGAATTTGATCTTTGCTACCACCCGTATCTGTCGCGATACCGGGTTCGTCAAAGGAGCTTGTTGCGGAATGGATGGTTTCTGGAGAAGGATGATGGGGGTAATTATAACCGGGATGGATGTTTTCAGCCTGGCCCTGTGTGTACAAGTAGTGAGTGACTTCTTGGAAAGTGTTCTGCACTGGATTGCGAGGATTGGATTGATGGAGAGCGTTTTATCTGGTATTTGGTACCTGATGCGAATGGCTTTTTCTTTTTGAGTGTTTGCCTTGTGATAAGTCAGGTTTTTTCAAGTGGTTTGCTATCAATATTGAATTAGCACTTGAAGTGGCAAAAGAACTATTCCCTATTCACAAAGTCAGTGATGAGGATATACGTAGTGTGGCGACGAAGTTGGGGTGAATGAAATGTGGTGTCTTGCGTTGTCAAGGAACAAACTTTCAAGAACAGACTTCAAGAAACAGACTTCTGAGAACAGTCTCTTGCGACACAAATTTATTGCTAAATTATGGGCACCGAAATACCCTGTGATAAGTTCTCTGGTAGGTTTCATAGTGTCTGCGAAGCTTGACTAACAAGACATAGCATAATGTCGAGGGAAGGGACATCTACCAGCTCATTCAGCTGGGCTGACGATGCCGAAGAAGCAATGGAAGCAGCCGAGTGTCTAAAGAGATCAAGTAACGCCAGTCTTGATGTAAGTACCTATCTTTAAAACCCCACCAAGAGAGTACATTCTAATAGAACCCACAGGATCAATCGAGAGATACTGCCGGCAGTCGAGATTCGACCCAGTATATTGGCGTCCACCCCAGTGACTGGGATGCCTTCGTCTCAGGGCTTGCCGAGAATTTGAATCGGCGCCGACTTGAGAATTACGGCGTATCTACAGAAGGGGTTGGAGATATCTCTGCTTCTACAGCCTCATACAGCGGCGATAATAGCTCTATCTATGACTGGATGTCAGGTACCGATACCACGATCGATGAGAACGAGACGGCAGTATTCTTCGACGGCGATATCAAAAACGACGACACGAACGAGAACATCTCACAAGAATGGCACAAATTACAGGACGAAGACACAAATCCACACATAGAGCCCCAGCGCTTTGAGTCTCTAAGAACCGAGACAACCTTCGACACAGTTCCAAACTTGAACTTCCAGCCATCGGCTCAGCCAATGGCCCCAGCGGAGAACAAACTCGAGGGCGAACAGTTCACACCAATGGACCATGTTGCTCGGAGGGAGCTTCAAGACTTGGGTATCAAGATCATCGAGGTGCTGGTACAGTACTTGGCAACTTATAATGCATAAACTGAAATTAAGCGAGAATACCATTCCCCCCCTATTATAAATGTCTACATTCCCATACTATTAATTATCCAAATCAAGTGATTCTTGGTATTTTAGAATCGCTAGAGTCACGGCTTTCTAGGGAACTAAAAATCGCTAAGTTGTATTAATATTTGAGCCTAATATTTAGTATGCTACCTATCTGCTATAATAACTGCCTCAATTCTCCTCTCTATACTCTTCTATAATTTCCTAAATAGCTCATCAGGTAGATAGTCCTAGGCTGCTTATAATGCACTCTTAAGCTACTACCTTAAATGCTTTAACTTGCTCTTATCTATAGTAATCTCTAGAAATATAAAAACGACTATCTTCTTAAGGTACTACTAGTAATGCTTAATCGGGTTTAGATCAGGGGAGTAGGGAGGCTAATCCTCTAATAAATTAATCCCCTACGTCTTAAACTAGTCCTTAACTTTATATATAGTATGAATTAAAGTATTATCTTACATAAAATCGTATTTATTGCTATTCTAACTTAGTCGTTTAAAGATAGGAGTAACTTAAGCATCTAGGACCTTAAGATAGCTCTTAGCCGAGTACCTATGCTTCTTAGCCTTAAAATCATAGTCTATAATATAAAGACTACTTCGCCTAGTATCCTAGAATGATACCTAGACTATAACCTTCATATTCTTCTTTGCATTATAGGTTTAGATTATCTAGTAATACCATTTCTACGCTAGTATGTAGAAGACCCATTTATCTCTTTTCCCCTACTCCTACTTTATAGAGCACTCGTCACTCTACACTATAAGAGCCTAGTCTTCTATAGTCTAATGTCTTCGCTTAAGGCACTAGGCAAGGCGTTTAGCTACATTTGCTTCTATAAGAAAGGGCCAGCGCTTAGCCTTCTAGTTTATAATACTATACTCTTTTAAGATAGTCTAGACTATATGCTTACTATAGGTAACCCTATAGGCTACTATAATCTCTACATATATATCCTTCAGGTAAGTTTATATATAGCATAGTAAGGTATATTCATCTGCTTTAGTATAGGATTTCTTATATAGCATTTGAGGTAGGGATTTGCCTTTATAGTAGAGGAGGTCATTTTATATTATGTAGTAGATAGTCAAATATTTGAGATTAAGGGTAGTAGTGATTTTAGTAGGGGTAGCGCCTTTAGAAGCTTTACTAGCGATCTAACCTCTTTAGTAAAGTAAGAGATACTGCCTAAGAAGCCTATTCCCTAATATAGGACTAAGAGGAGTGCGTTATAGTAGCATAATTAAAAAAGTATATAGGAGGGTAGGAAGTGGTTTTGTCGCGAAACGCGAAAATTCGCGATTTTATGCATTATCTGTTATACGTGACTGTAATGCCGTGTGATGTGGCATTGGCGAAGGATTCGAGATTCGGTCGCTGGCGATATCGTCCCAGTCCATTGCGTAGATCTTACGCACACAGGTGAACTGTAGTGAGTTTTCGGGTGTTGAAGCTAAGAGAGTGTTTGATATATTGAGGGAAGGAAGCATGGACTAGTGCTAAACCAACCCATTTGCAGTAGTTTGAATTGAGTATTTATCAAAAATCATTATTACTTCCAAATCTTGTGTGGCGTATTCAGAGGGTCGGAACAGAAAACTATGTATTGAAAAGCCACGGTAGATTTCATATCCCAAGAGAAGTGGTGTTCCGATATTCTACATATTCGTTTCATCCCTGGCGACAACGGTATTACACTTTGTCTCAAGACATTTCAGCACTGCAGGGCAGAGCATTTCCCGTTCGAAAAGCAGCTATGCAATTGCTGTGCCTTGCATTGCAATACTTGCCCATTGCTTCATCTGAATATTGCAGCTGTTTTTATATGGGTGATGCACCTCGTATAGCACTCGTGATTCGCATACTGTCACAGTCCTGAGCTCAATTAGGGAACCGCGAAGGTCGCGGTGAACCTTCCACCTTCAAGTTATCTTTCCACATTGAAATTTATGTCGACTTCCCTAACCCAAATCTTTGGTCTTCTCCCTTCTCCATCCTCCACAACATAACACATCGATATTTCGAAGTATCGTTTTTCAATCATCCGGCCCACGACGCATCGCATCGCATTGGGGAATATACCTTATAACTCTTCTTCAGTTTATCGAAGCCGCACGCTAAAAGATGTTCTTTTCTTCCGACTGATTCCTTCCGAGGTTGATGGTAGCTCCTTTGCTGCTTGAACACTGGACATGCCCAAACTACCGTGTGTCAATACTTCCATATATGTCGACCTCGCTGACTCCAGCACCAGAAGACCCCGTCTGCAAGTGTCCTTGGGAGCGGTTGAAACACCTCAAACAAAGGAACATGTACGCTCCGAATTACAAAAGCCCACAACGTTGGTAAGCCTGATTGCATGCGAGACAACTGGTGAGCACTTTCTCTTCGTAATTTCCGTGACCTTACTTTGGCGGCATTCCTTCGCTTTCCTGAGAGGCATTGCTGGTTCCCAAATATCATGAGAATCCTTTTGGTTTTGGAGTGCACATAATCCCGCCCACTTTTTCAAGTCTTGGTGCCTCACTGAGAAACTTGTTCATTTTTAAACAAGAAAGATGGCTGATTATTCTATACAGATCTTCAAAATGTTCCAATTCCTGCCTCACAACCAATGGCGATAATGCCTACCCTCCGCACCAACTCACCTATTGTATACACGAATACTGGAATAAAGGCCTGGAGAGGGGTACCGTTGAACGACAACTCTATGAATATTATGACGACCATTGGTCTATATGAGAGGGAAGCTGACACTCAAGGTTTCTCGTTCAATTGCTATACAGAATTGGATGGCAGATGCTCTACGATCGGAATGGCTCAATCTACACCTCAGGTATGCTTTCAACCCTTCGGAAAATGTAACTCTTTGACCAACAAGTGACACGAAAGGAGTACTTTCATGAAGCCGAAATCTACGAATTCAATAGTCGACAGCCGAGAACCCCGTCTGATCCCATATTTGACCGGGAAGAGGCGGACAGGTACAAATCCAAGTATCGCATGGAAAGCTTTGCTAAAATGGGGTTTACGACCCCCACTCAGGTGGAGGAATGCCGAAGATTGCACTGGCGAGGTGCTGACCCGTGGAACAATGAGTCTTTCAATGTCCAACCTGACGAAGATTCTCTTTTCGAAGGGGCGATGATGACAGAATTTCCGCTTTACAAAATTCCTATCCCACCCATGGCTCGATCAGGTCGCCCACTTTATATCTACGAGGCTTTGACCGAATTCACCAAATCCTTTGGGTTGCCGTATGACTTGCCGCAAACTTTCGCAGGCGCTAAATATTACCTCACTGTCTTAAATCCCGAACCAAAATTCTTTTATGCTTTTATGGAGTGGTATAAATACCAGGAAACGGAGCGTCAGCAAAAGCGTGCTGGCAATTTGATAGTGAACACGGCTGATGTTTATCTGGAAACCCCACCCGAGGAGTATTGCACTGATCAAAGCTTTTGCTGTTATCGTGAGAGGAAAAGCAATTGCAACTGCAACTATAACTACCCAGAGATGTGCTTGAACAAGGCATGCCTTTGCAGCATCTCAAGGAAGAGGAAAGCAATTGAAAGGCCAACATGGGCAAGAAAGCGCCGGCAGCGGAAGTGAGCACTCGGTGGTGTAGGTCTGTATAATCAATCCGGATTAGCAATGAGTGAGTGAGTGTATGTTAGCCCTGTCGTTATGTTCCGCGGTTATTGGCGCGTCACTTTAGAAGATTTCGGTAAACATTGCGCGCTTCACGCCGCTCGACGCTGGTCTAGTAATAATATGACTTGAGCAAACTGAATAAACGAGTAGACATAGAGTTCCGATACTAGCATTGATACGATATCTTTAATATGATGTAGGTATGATGCGTGAGTTAATGTTTAAGCTTATAATTAAACTAGTATAGCTAAAAGTTGAACTAGTATAGGATATCTCCACCTTGCTAAAGTTAAACTAGTATAGAGATCCCTACTACTAAAGTTAAGCTAGTATAGAGAATACGTACTAAGTATACATATAGATAAAGAAGACGCGATATATATAAACTATACATATACTTAGTATATACTTAGCATATATTTAATTAAAACGTAAACCTCCTTTTCTTCTCTTAGGCTTATAGCTTCCCTTTTCTTATTAAATATCATTTTTTTTTAAGAAACTATTAATTCTTACTACCTCTTACTCATCTACTTATTATCTTCCTACCTCTTATAATAGCTAATAATGTAGAGGAATATATCTAGAGATAGATAAATAGGCTTAGTATAAGTATAAGGTATATATATACTAAGCATATACTAATAATTAACTAAGCTTAATATACTATATAATATTAGTTACTATAATATAGATGGGGCTTATAGTATATCTAGTTATTCTTCTTTTTCAAGTTAAAAGTCTTACCTTATAAATAGAACGTCTATAGTACTAGCTACTAACCTTCTAAGAGACTCTATCCTAATTTCTATAGGGTTAATATAAGTAAATCTACTAAGTATAGCCTTAGCATATGCTAAATATAAGTAGGATCAACTTATAAAGTTTAGCTATATCTTAAGTAGTAATAGGCAATTAAGTATATCTTTTACTTAAATCTTTAATCATATTAATATTCTATACTACCTATAGACTAGCTCTAATAAAATTATATACTTTATTCATTTTCCTTAACCTCTATTTTAACTAGAGGCTTCTAACTAAAAGGTATACCAAGCTATAAAAAAGTAGATATCTAAGGTATACTTAGTATATGCCTAGTTTATGATTTCTACTAATATTCCCTAAGTTTAATTTACACTCTATAAACTTAACTAAAGGGTTATAAAGCTTAATATCTTTAATAATAGTTATTAATCGCATTACTTAGTATATAAATGCTCTAATATTAGGTACTACTAATATATTCATCTAGATATACTCTATACATGCCTTATATATAATAATATAAAGGTAGAATAGATTAATAATCTATAGCAATTTGCTTATTAAAAGTATACATCCTTGCCTATCTTAGATAAGATATAAGCATAAATAGAAGCTAGCTATTACGTATTTAGAAATACCTAAGAACGTAATGATTACTATTACTAGTATTAAGGCTAAGAGACGTATCTCTTCTAAAACATAAAAGTATTTACTTAGAATAGGGTTAGCATATACTTTATATATGCTTAGTATATACTAACTATAGATCAGGTTACTTTTATTAGCTATAGCCTAAGCTATAGGACTAAACCTTAGTATTTAGCTTAGCTAATACCTAAGCTTTTCTCTTATATTAATATAGACTACTTTATATTATTAATCTAAAATGGCTATTAAGGTAAAGAAAGTATATATACTTTTATTAGGTATAAGATAAGTAAAAGGAAGCTATATAGTAAGTATTAATTAATCAAATACCTGCAGCGTATATATAGTATATATACTAAGTATATATAAGGCATAATTACTCCTAGGGATAAGGTCAAGTTGTATCTTATAATTGTAAGACTTTATATAATCTCTACCTTCCTTTTAATATAATATGCTACCTATATAGTCTTCTTATAGCACGTAGGAGCTATACTTACTATCTAATATATCCTATATAGACTTCTAAAGATATTATAAAAGATATAGTTATATCCTTTTAATAAGGGGACATTCTTTTATAGACTCCGTATAGGCTTAGCATATGCTTATTTTAATTATAAGCTAATAAAATCATAAGTCGATTTATCCTCTCACCTAAATATTAATAGCTACTTAAAAAGTATTATACTATATCTCTATAAGCTATTTATACCTCTCTTGCTATTAAAGATTAACTAGTAGTATTTATTTATACTAAGTAGATTAAGTAATATCCTAAGGGTATAAACTTGCTTAGTATATACTATGTATATCTTAAGTATATATAAAGCTAATACTAGCTAGGTATTTAGTAGGAGTTTCAGTTAGACGTATTAAAAAGCAATAATATATAATAGATTTAGAAGATTTATTTTACCCTAGATTAGTAATACTTTCTTATCATTTATTATACTATATAGTAAGCTTAAGCATTTGCAGATTATAAACATCTTAAGATAGATATATCTTTTAAAATATTTATAAGAAAGATAAATCTATTTTCATTTATTAAGTAGTATGCACTTTCTAAGCGTATATTAAGTATATACTTACTATATATACTATATATACTAATAAGCTCCTAAGGATTATCCTATTTTGCTACGTCTTTACTAACTAGAATATATAACTAGAATATAAGATTATATTTAAAATAATGTTTATAACCTTTTTAGAGGCTAGCTGCTATCTTAATACATTTCTATATATGTATAATATCTAATAAAGGGTATAAATAATTAGACTTAATATATATAAGAAGCAGGCAGGTAGTAAGTATACCCTTTATATATACTAAGTATATGCTAAGTTATTATAAGGCTAGGCGATTACCTTTATTAACTTAATCCTAGTTATAAGTAGAATAAGTATCTATAGTATATACTTATCTTCTATATAATATATCTTAAGTATAACTTTACTAAGAAGTTTCTATTATATCTTATATGATATATAATCCTTAATAAGATTTTTAGTACTCTGTTAACTAAGGTTCTCGCTTAGTATATGTAAGGCATATGCCTAATTTATCCTAAGCTTAAATCTTAGATAGTTAATAAGCAACCTAAGTAGCTTATTATAAGGCTTACTTGATTAGTATTTAAAGTTCCTATTATATATTAAACATTTACTTATAAGCATATAGGCAACTTTAAAAGTAATCACTTTTAAGAAAATAACTTTACTAGCTAGAAAACATTACTATTAAATACAACCCTTAAATACATACCCTTAGTATATACTAAGCCTATACCTCCCCTATACTAACTTCTTACTTAGGCTAAAGGTATATACAATTAAGCTTTTTAATAAGGTTAAGATATATGTTATATATAGAATTGTATTAATATAATATAATTAAAGTAAGCAAAACCGCTTAGCTAAGCTAGGCTAGAAGAAGGGTTAGTAAATCCCTTTAATTATTACTTTCTTTTAATAAGCATACTAAAAGTAATAGACTAAATATATCATAAAGTAGCAAAACGTTAATAGAGATATCTAAAGGTTCTCTTAAACCCTAAAAATCTATATCATACTATATTTCTATTATATTAGCAAGTACTTATACTTTAAGTATAAGTATATTATATACTCATTATACTCCTATTATCTACTAAGCATATGCCTACTAGTACTATACTAGATAGTACTATAAGCAAAGATAATATAAAAGTAGCTAATAATATAATTATTATTAATACAAGCTTAGTACATATAAGGCATATGCCTCCTATATAGCCTAGTATAAGTTAGTAGTAGAAACGTCTAGCCTTTAAGATTTCTACTACTAGCATACCTATAGGCGTAGTTAAAGACTAAGTAAGCATTTTATAAAGGCATATTTAAATAGCAAAAGAAGTAAAAAGATAGAAGCAACTTCTATTAAAAGAATAGCAATTACTTTTAGAACTAGAGGCATTAGAGGAGTAGTATATTATAATAATAAGTATAGTATATTTCAAGCATATATAAAGCATATATAAAGTCAAGTAGTTTAGCTAAAAAAAAGTTTAATAAACTATAAATAAAAAAACTATATAAAAGAGCTAGAGGCCTATAAGTATATGCTTAACCTATGCTTACCCTAAGCCTAATACATACTAAAACGCAAATTCTACTATACAAATAAACAACTATTATATTCTAAGTATATGCTAAGCCTAAGCTTTATTATTAGGATTCTTTATAAAAGGAGTAAGAGAACTATAGGCTATATGTATTAGCTATACATATACTAAGTATATACTAAAGACTTATAAGAGATAATAGTATTAGTAGGAATAGTAAAACTAGAATAGTCTTTTAATATTAGCTATATATAAGCTAGATAGATACTAAACTTATAGTAAGCAACATCTTATAAGGTAGAAGTTTCTATGAGAGTAGTAGAACTAGTGCAAGTTTAGACTTTTAATATTAGCTATATATATACTATATATATACTAGGCCAACTTATAAGCTGCACGGCTAGGCCTACCTAATAAATTAGCGTTTTTAACCTAGGCAATAATATCGCCTATAAATATTAGCTAGGCATATACTAAGCATATAGTCTTAAGACTTACTAATAGCCTTTTCCTTTTTAGTAGCCTTAATAGTAGTAGCATAACTAGGGCGGCCTATAAGCGTTAGCAAGGCATATGCTAAGCATATAGTTCTAAGACTTATAAGAAAGAATAAGAGTAATAGTAGCGCCTTAGAGCAT
Organism: Lachnellula occidentalis; assembly: GCA_007821535.1. Taxonomy (NCBI): domain Eukaryota; kingdom Fungi; phylum Ascomycota; class Leotiomycetes; order Helotiales; family Lachnaceae; genus Lachnellula; species Lachnellula occidentalis. The sequence goes on from QGMI01000518.1 coordinate 25,878, forward strand.
TAGTAGGGCATATACTAAGCATATAGTATAAGGACTTATAATAAGCTTCTTCCTTATTCTTCTTATCCTCTTTATCCTCCTTCTCTATAATAGGTACGCTATAAATATAACTAGAGCGGCCTATAAGCATTAGCTATATATATGCTAAGTATATATAGATAAAACTTATAAATACCTTTAGTTAAAGTAAAGCGATAAGGCTTCTTTAATATAGCTAGTATTTTTAATATTAGCTATATATATACTAAGTATCTACTAAGTATGCTTACCTAGACTCTTATATTTATTAGTAGTAATAGATATATCATCTGCAATTATTAGTAATATATATGCTAAATATATACTAGAGAGATTTACTAATACTAGCTCTAGAGGTAAAACTAGGAGTACTTCTTAAAGGTACTAAACTTATATTACCTTTAAACGTTAGCTAGGCATATACTAGATATATATAAACTAAACCTACTAGAGGCCTTTATAGGCTTAGCTTTTAGAACCTTCTTATTACTCCTACCCTTAGGCTTATTCTCTAGGTTAGTAGTTAGTATATACTTAATATATATTAAGTAAGAGGTTTCTATACTTCTATAACTAGTAGAAGGCGATATTAGTAGTAAGGGCATTACTAGAAGTGAATTACCATACTAATATATAGTTAGTATATATAAAGTATATACTAAATAGAGGGCAACATACCTTACGCTTTTAGCTAGACGAATTTGAAATTGTATTATACTATATATAATTAGTATATATATAACTTATTTTAAGTAGATATTTAGTAAGAGGAAGGAGAAAGGAAAATCTTAAATAGTTTTAGTCTCTTCTAAAGGCTTAGGGGCATCTTATGCTTATATATAATCTATACTTAATATAGGCTTAGCTAGTATAAAAGGAGAACTAGAAGCTAGGAGGGTAGAAAGGAGCAAGCTATCCTTCTAGCTCTTATTTTCTTTATCCTTTCTAATATTAGATAAGCATATAGATATAAAATATATACTAGGTATAAGAGTAATAGGTATAGCAAGTTTTATAATAGTAATAGGTATAAGAAGTTTTATAGGGATAATAGGTATAAGGGTAGAAGATATACCTAATATAGGTATAGTAGGTACTAAAAAGAAAGGAGGTTTCTTCCTACCTTCTACTTTTACCTTCTCCTCTTTCTTATTATTATCTATAAAAGGATCTAAGGTAAAGTAG
>QGMI01000519.1:0-27012 GCA_007821535.1 Lachnellula occidentalis
TGTGTAAATTGCTGTACCGTATAGGACAAAGTAACTACTCGTATGATGATATATAGGATCGGCGATACCAAATCTTGAAACTCTGTCACTTCAAAGGTCAGAATATTCCTGGCGTTGATCTCGAGCTACGCCGTTCTTGGTCCGGGCTAGACCCAAGCAACAACTGCTGGGGTAGTACCATTCGACTGACTCAGGTATTTCCAATCAATCATCAGGCGCAGGAGAGATTAAGCAGAGCAACCTCAACGGTCGACGGTTGTGTCCTGGATTTTTCATCGTACCCTCCCGGCAAACATTCCCATTATTGCTTGATGCCGTTCACCTAATGCACCAGGTTGGAAATCAATCTGGGACTCCTTTGGTGCAACATTGGTTCGGCTGGGCCTACTGGACTTTACCACCGTATTATTGAGGTACTGTATGTATGCGTATAATTATATGGCTCAAGAAAGGGCGCAAGAGAATGCCGAATCCCGATTCAGAAATCGTCAATCTCAAACCAGGCAGGCCCACACGAAGAAGGTAAGGTTAGATGCTGAATTCTGCAGGGGTCCCTTGTCTATGCATGTTTGATGTCGTGCTGTTCAAGGGTTCACGTCGGCGAGGTTTGAACTTTAAGGATCTTGTGACACCCCGTGATCGTACCAAATGCTTACCGGGTCCCCTCATGAGGCATGACCTCTCCTACATACAGTCCTACTGCGTACTTTCCACGGCGTTTCCCATTGCATCTCAACGATTATGCTTTTTTCCCATCTGCAGTGTCCGAATACGGTTGCTGCAATTCGTTCTAGGCAAAGCCCGCTTTGTGTGCGGCGCGGAAGAGAACAGAAACGTTGGGCAGCATGAGCCCGGCGATGCGATGCGATGCGATACGGTAGTACCGTCCCAGCAGCGGGCGCTTGCAGCAAGAAGGGCATGGATCTGATTATGTTTTGGCGGCCGAGAAAAGAAACCTGGGGTTGTTATTATTTGGAATTTCTGGTTTTGAGAAGATCCCTGTTGCATGCATGTCTCGCCTCAGGAAGGCCGGGCCCACAACTGTGCTGGAGGGTTTTACAAACGTTCAGATCTTGCTAGGCCACCTGTCAACATACTGCTAGATAATCGAAATAGCATCCTGGAAATGCAAGATAAGTGAAAGGATCCATGCAGCGTCCACCACATTGTTCACCACAACAAAGTCGCCAGAGCTGCCTCTTTTTCCTGTATGGAGTCCTGTAGGAAGTACAGACTCACGTCCCTCTTCTTATGCTCGATTCCCGTCAATCAGGATTATCCCTCTGGGTGGAGAAAGAATCTCTGATCGGCGCAGAGAAACCCCTGCCCAGCTGGCTGAGGCTTTCTCAATAATACTCCGTAACTCGTGGCAAGGACAAGGTTCTACAGAACCTCGTGGCCATCATATCTACCGTATTGCAAAATGATGCCATCCGCACTGTCGTTTCCCATTTCTCGGGAAATCTGCAAAATGCGACATGGCTGCCCCACTGCCAAAATTTGTTTTTCTAAACTTCGCAATCCCAAAGTCCGCGATTCAGCTGCAAAACCCTGTAGATTTCTAGATGCGTCTCTCCCCAGGTGGATTACGGCAAGGATAATATAATCGTCGATAAAGCATGGCGGGCTTATTTATTGTAAACATCAGGAACGATAGTGATTGGCCGACATGAGCACCTGTTTCCTGAGATTGAGGCCAATCGACAGCACTTTCCCAATTCCCAATCCCGAGCAATGAACGGACACTGCATAAACGCACCAAGGCAAATCCCGCACCATGGTGCGCCTCTGCCCCTGCGGGAACGCCGTTGTCACTTGATACGCTATACAGGTAGTGTGATTGGCGGCGTGGGTGCCGCGGTTGATGGGGACGACGACGACTCGGTAATCTTCAACCAAACCTCATTTGGCCATTTTTAACGACATGCTCAATCGGGCCATGACTCGCTACCCTGTGGCTTGCTGAGGAAACGGCGGCAAGGCCTAGAAGGGCGATGATGGGCTCCCAAATCTGAAACGCCCCTCTGTTTTGCCTGGAAAGCAGGATTTCCAACGACGGAGACAGGAATATGCTTGGAAGGAGAGGAGGATCGTGCGGCTGGAGAAGGGATGGAATGGGACCACTGGGAATTTGGAAAGGGGAAGGGGAAGGGATCGATTGTCGGTGTGAAAAAGAAAAAGAGGTCGGTGCTCAGATTGGCGAGAGAAGATCTCGCAACGGCTGTCCCCCGCGGTCGACGGTTCTGCTGCCAAAAGGGGTTAAAGTTGATCAGGGGCTGTGGACCCCGAATTCAACGCTCAGCCAAGCCACTTATCTAGCCAAGAGGCCGGGCCATCAAACTGTCCGCTGCGACTTTCCGTACTATACTTAGTACTACTGTACTCCGGAGTAACCCCTAAAGCTTGGAACCACGCGGCGTCCGCTTGCTCCCGTCAGAGCCAGAACTCAATACTTGTGTACTAGACAGGCTAATAGCATCGTCACCAGCCATTGGTGTTCTATAGTTAGCGGGCCTGCAGCCAATCAATGCCATTCAATACCACAAGGACAGGAGAAATGGCTCCGCTCCATACAGAGCTAACGAGAGCTAAGCATAGCTACCTAGGTTCAATAAACAGACAATTTTCTGGTTGGCTCTGACTTGTCGAAATACGAGCTTTACAAGTGCCATAAGTCATCGCAAACCTCGAGAATCGAAAGTGAGAATCGAGAAGTGATAATCGAGTCCGAGGTTTATAGCATTTCATTTGCCGGAGAACCCAGACCGCTATAGCAAGAATGTATAATATAGTACTGTTTGAGAAATGTTCAGCTTGCATTTACGACGATGACCGAGGCCGTTACAAAAACCGTCCACCACAGTTCAGCTCTTGGTGATTCTCGGCAATAAGTGGGAAGTGGCCAGTGCTGTTCGCTGTAGGACATCGATTGCGCAGTTAACTCGTATAATCCCGCCCTGCGATAGTGCTACGAGTAACCTACTATGGAAGTATGTTTGCGGGTTTTTAGCTCCTTTGCAGAAAGGCTTGGCTGGTAGAGAGAATGAGAATGGTGATACCGGTAGATATATGGGCTGCTCTAGGGTCTGTGGAGATGTTTCCTACCACAAAGTTTTGTTAGTACCTAGAAGTGCAGATATATAAAAGCTCGGGACTCTTGCAGATCAGGTTTCTGACCCTGAAGGAAGGAAATGATTGTCGAAATATTGTTGCAATTGATGCAGTGCTGCCTAGCTTGTGAAATATCCCTTTGTTGTCTCTCGATCTCCCGCCTTCGCTGTTTTCAAACTTCGGGTAAACCAAAGATACGACTCGTCTCTGCAAGTTGTTTGTGATTCTCCACACGGCGGCATATCGAAAACTGATCATAGATGTGTCCATCAAATCTTTTCGGCTTGACTCATGAATGTTTGCCTTTATTCTCCCCAAGCCAACCATTTTTGTCTTCAATCGCTCGGAGATTGTCAAGGTCAGGCCAAAGTTTGTGGAGGCGAATCGAGAATTTGTTGTTGATCCACAGTCGTCTACCTTATGAATATTCAGTGGTACACGCGAAATGCCTTCGGGAGAGCGATCTTACTTCAGCATCGTTGACAGTGTTTCCGTCTTGTCACTAGCCTGACTGAGGAAAGGACCTGCTTCCTCTGGAGGGGAGGGTATTACGAGAGGCAAGTTACCCCATTTCCCGTATAGCTTGAACAATCCATGGGTGAAGACACTTGCAGGCCCGTTCAAAACTCAATTGGTTGATGTTTACACCATTTAAAGTTTAACGAAATGACTGGACTGAAACAATTGGAGTCCGAGTATCTGCTCTGAGATGTATCCAGATGAGGTTAGTCAAGGGTTATCAATTCCAGGTCAGGTCAGATTAATAACTTACCTGAACGAAGGGCTTGGGGAGAGCTTTAGAGAATAATTTGGAGATTGAGTCACTGGGCCAATTGAGTCTGACACATAATGTTCTTGACTGGAGAATTTGACCCCAAAATGTTTTCATCACTCCTTGATTGAACAAGAACTTTGCCTAGGTATGCGATGAAACAATATTAGGGGACGATAAAATGAGGTATGTGCCGACGCTTCGCTCGTATGACTTTCTTTGACTCGTTCCCTCGTAGATCCAACAGCTGTATTCGGTGCTGTTTGGCAGATCGGATCATAACCCCAATAGACCATCATCGCAGGCCACACGAGAGTCACAAGAGGTGGTATGGGCGAAAATACGAGAATGACTAAGTATAACGCAGTTTTTGATTCGAGTGCGAAGACCGAATGAAAAACCCCGCAAAAGGGGCAGGTGTGATTTTTCGAAAAGAGAAGCACGCTTGATGTAGGAGTTGTGAGAGAACCACAGGAGCGGAATTTCAGGTGCAGAATTATCAATGGAACGGCTCACAGCCTCCAGAGTCCCCTGTTCTGATTAGGATCAGGGACCGCAACCTTCAGTTGACCAGTTCGTCCCCTCCCTATTTCCACCTCCTGGCAATCTTCAACACCAACTCCATTCGCGAACTGGACTACCACGAAAGCGATGGGAGTTTTCCCTATAGCAACCATTGGGGCATGCCTGTATGTTTGAACATCAGCATGTACCTGGACTGCTGAAAATGGGCAATGGAAAAGTGTGGTGGACAATTAATTGGCGGGAATAGCAGAGTATTTCATAAGGGCAATTTATCATACGAATGACGGAAGTTGCTTACCAAGTACCAGCTCCGTACGTAACTGCTTGAGAGCCATGTGCAATGAAAGCTTTGATCTTCATCAAGTCAGGTAGACCTCTTCCTGGCAGCGGATCATCGTTGGCAGTAACAGACGGAACCGGGAAACACTCGTCTTTTGGTGACGGGGGGAGACTTGGAGCAACAATGACGAGATATCTGCTCTGGTTGGCTTCTGACGGCGAAATACCCAGAGGTATAAAGGTTTGGGTGGTATAAGGGTGACGTTCTAAAATCTTGACGGCGAAAAAGCCTTCGACCTGCGGGGTATCTGAGGGAAGAAAGATCCTAGGCGCACAAACGAACATATTCATGACTGCTTTCGCGGCTTGCTTGCTCGGGGTGCCTGAAGCATAGAGGTCTTTCATGTTGGTAACGTCTAAATACTTCAACGCACTCCCTTGGTTTGCTTGCACAGCATTTGGCGGCACTTCACAGGTGCGTGAAGGAATGAGAGAAGGTGCCGGATTCTCGATGACCGTTCCGAACTCTGAAAATAAGTCTTCACTGAGCGGTTGAGCCTCGAGGACGGGCTCTCGCTGAGGTGCGTCAATTTCCACCGGCATGATGGGGACGCCTCCCGATCCTTCCGACTCTCATGTACAATGCGTCCGAAAATACAAAGATAAAGAGCAAGGTAAGGCCAGTAAAAGTCAAGGTAAAGGTGCAGACGACTTTGTCACGCGGTTCGGTGTCTCTTGTTGTTTTTCCGCAGACCGTTTGAAGTTGATGTCAGCTTCGACGGCGTAATAGTGAAAAGCGTGTCGTCGTCCTTAGAGTGGGGAGAACTTCATGGGGAATTGGACTGGAGTCACGTGGTCAACATTCACATTTCACTTTCACTTTCGCGTTCAATATTTCATCACTTCGACTCTTTGGAACTCGTATCATATTCACCTGGCGTTTTGCTCTTGCTATTGTTGTCATCGCTAGTTTCTCGAGGACAATAGGTCACCAACTTCGTAGAACGGCAATAGTATCAACACAATAGCATCAACAAGCAGCGGTTCCTATTCGAAATGGCTCATATCATTACAGACAATGCTGCTTATATTGGCTCTACTTCTACTTCTTCCCGCTCCCTTGATTTTTTGTGTTCAACAGCAGCCTATATACAAACACCTGAATGCGATACTCCCCTATCTCGACGCAAGAGTCCAGTTTTACCTCACTCGAGCGCTCAATTTTCGCCAAGCTTCGAAGATGTCTTCTACAGGAATCGTGTCCCAAGTACCATTTATCGTCCTCAATCAGCCCAATTCCCCACCAAAGGATCCGAGATCCAATCCCAGCTGGATACCGCCATGGGAGCGCCCAATCCCGTGAGTACTTTTCAAAAGTTGAATCATCTCTGAATTCATCTCCTTAAATGACCCATGATCCAAATTGCTAGTACTCAATTGCTAACTCCCCGAGTAGTCGAATCATGTTGCATCATCTGGCATTTCAACTTTCTCGTCCACCTCCGAATCCACATAACCTTCCGCACTGGGCACTACGTCCTAGGGGTCTGGACGAGGGGCTCCTTGACCACTTGAGTCTCGGGGTCGACAAGGACTGGCAATACGTGGTTGGTAACATGATCAATCGGGCAACTTCTCGTCACTTCATTACCACGACAAAAGATGGTGGATTCGAACAGGATGCCTATGACCAGCTTATCCAAGACGAGAACGACGAAGAAGAGGTCCTCCATGAAGACAATCATGGTGCAGGAGACAGGTATGAGTACGGAATCGTAGCTCTCGAAGACGATGAAAACAAATCCGACGAAGATGAGGGGGGTGAAGAGATATCCAAAGGATCTGAATCTGAGGCCGTATGTCAGCCCCAAGGATATGAAGCGGAGGAAGATGGTTGCGAAACCGTGAAGAGAAAGCGGAGCACGGCGCTCATCCCACCTTCATCCAATAGTCCATCTATCTTGGGAGACGAAACGTTACTAGAAACGAGGGCAAAGACTTGGCCAGGTAAGACAATTGCGATTCCATCGTTTCCTAGTTTTGGCATGCTGCGAGAACCTAAGAAAATCCGTTGCTCTCAGAATGTCCCACGGCTCCTGGCTGATAATTACTGCGCTCCTCAAACTTCATTGTAAAGCTGACTTTCTGCTATCATAGACATGACCAGCCAGACCCTGTCACTTCCACCTCTTCACAGAAACGAAGTAGAACAACCGTCAAAAGAAACACCTGGAGGTGAAGAGCTCGACGAGGTTCTTTTGGCCTTAACAGATGAAAGGGAAACGAGAGGAGGGCAGCGCAATAATAGGAACTCGAGATTCTTGAAAGAACAAGAACGGCTGCTTGCACACTTCCAGTCCCGAGATAGCACTCAGCCGAGCTTTAAAGATTATATCCCAACATTCCCAAAGAGGTCACGCAGCGACGACAAACCGTACAAAAAACCAGCTCACCCATCGAAGAGGCAGAAGACTGAACTCACTGCATGTCCCGGTTACAAGAATGAAGAGCGGACTGCTGTCTCGAAGAGACCCAGGCTTACCAACGACTCCAGTTCACTCGACCTGGCTATTGAATACGAATTCGTGGCCCCGCCAGCAAAGAGAAGGATTGCAGTTGAAGAGATCGAGTTTCAAGCCAACACCAAGGACGATGACCTCGACGACATCGATCCAAAGCACCAGCAAGCCGAGGAAACGAGCCCATCAGCTCAAAAACAACCCATGGGACCAAGCGAGGCACCAGCTCGCGGCAAAAAAGATACCTCACAAGGTGGCATTAAAAGGGGGAAATGGGAAGAAGATGAAGAACAAGTCTTGATTGACCTCATGATTGCGCAGCGACAGTTGGAGGTGGATATGCCGCCAAATAAGTGGCTCAAAGACGTGAAGTTGTACGACAAAATATCTAGGCAACTCGCGGACGTAGGAATTGCGAGATCCAGCGCTGCTTGCAAGAACCAGTGGAATCGCAGTGCAAGAGAGAAGAGCGGGTTTGATGAGCGGCCTGATAATGGCGGTACTCGTTCTTTGGTGTGCTCCGAGCAAAAGCCAAGAAAATGAAAAGAGAGCTTTGAATGGAAATAAGGAGATATATAGAATGAAAGGTATGATGGAGAATCTGGAGCAGAGGCTGGCTGGCGGCCTTTTCATCTTCCGCTGGATAGCTGCAGTCTATGAAATTTGCTTTCTTTAAATATACTTATTCCATGTTTCCTCTTCGATGCATGGAAAGGACGATGCCAGACAATGGCAATGGTAATGGTGAGGTTGAAGGAGGTGTTGGTGGAGGAAGTGAAAGGAAGGGAAGTGTCGTTGAGCCTCCAATTCAATCTTGGCGCTAGCCCTCTTGACTCTACCTCGTACGAGTACACACATACACATACCTACTCGAGCGCAACCTTTCCTCCATCTTTTACTTACAGAATTATCTCCCCCCACCAAGAACATCCACCCATCATCGTGCAATTTCGAGTTCCGATCAATACCTTATACCAGTAGTCGCATTTTTGTCTTTCAGACGGATCTAAACTAGTCCTGAATTTGATCTTCGAGCTATTCTACTCGCGATCTAACAACACGCGCAGCCTCGTCCTCCTGGCTGCTCACTGTCTGGAGCATTACTGCGCATTAAATTCTGCGGCACTGTTCTCATTATACCTCCAGCGTCGCGTTCATCGCGTCCCTCTACCCAGTATTTGCCAATTATATTCTGGCCTCGTCTGCAATTGCGGAAGCCGCAATTACAATGGCCACCGATATGGATATAGAAATGGACATTGATATGGGTCTTGCAGAGGAGGATTATGCTATTACGGAGATTGACATCGTCCCTGATACCCAAACATCAGTAAAACTCCGAGACCCTTTCTTCACAGATCCAGATAGCTGACTTCATTTTTAGTCATACCAGCAAGAGCCAAAGCCTATCCTGACGGCTCCGAATGATAGCAGCGACTCGAACGCTCTCGAATTCACCCCAGAAAAGATTCACCTTCGCGGTCTCGACAACTTCACCACCAAAGAAATTAAAGCATTTGCTGCAGAATACTTCGATGAACACAATCCTCTGCATGTTGAATGGATCGACGATACTTCAGCGAATCTGGTTTTCGAGTCTGTCGATATTGCAAGAGATGCTCTTAGGGCTTTTGCTGCCGTGGAGATTGGAGACGTATCGCAGATCCCGGTTCTGCAAGCTTTCCCAACCAAACCTTTCTCCTTACACCCGAATTCCAATTTGGAGGTCCGGCCTGCCGTGATTGGGGATCGCAAGCAGGCTGGCGCACGTGAGAGAAGCCGGTTCTATCTCCTCAACCCTGAGTATGATCCTGCGGAGCGACGCAAGCGTGGAGGTCAGAGAGGTAGCAACAAGTACAGAGACCGAGACGATGGCGGATATCGAAGTCAGCGTTATGATGACCGAGAGCAGCAAATTCGCCAGGATGGAGACAGACTTTCAGGTTTCGACTCAAGTTTGTACGATGATGATGAAGCTGCCCTAGCTCGAAGAGCAACAAGAAGAGGCAGCGACAGGCAGGACTCTTCAACCGGCGAGGAGTCTAGAGGTCAGGCTTCGCAAAGATCACGCTATCGAGGCGCAGCTGGCAAAGAGCTATTCCCTGAACGAGATGGTGATAGGGCGAGTGGCAGATTGAGAGACCGCAGTGCCTCCCCTGTTCACGATGGTTACGCCGAGACACCAAGACGGAGAAGGCGGGACTCTGCAGCTTCTGCCAATAGACTAAAGGCGCAGATGATAAAAACCCAGTTGAGAGATGCTAGTGCAGCGAAAGAACTGTTCCCACAGAAGGTTGGCATCAACCATCGCCGTTCTGATGCATTCGACGCTGCCGATGAAACGGCCGACTTATTCTCCAGCAAGATGGCAGTTCCTTTCACTGATGGGAGCGGTGACAGTCGTCACGAGAAAGTTGATTTGCTGGCTCCTAGGATATCTAGAAAGAATTGGGACAACGACACCGGCTTCAGCATCCGTGGCGCTGCAAGAGCCTCTCAGGTTCAGCAGGGCTTCACTATAAAAGGGGCTGCATCCGGCGGCCAGATCAAGGAATTATTTCCCTCGCATTTCGGGGACAATTCGGGAAAGGAGCTGTTCTCCGAGAGCTTGGAAGGCAGAGGGAGACGGAGACAAAAGGCCGAAGACTTGTTCTACTGAATGGGTGGCGACGTGGGAAGTACGACTCCAGAAGGGTCGTAATCTGCAACATTAAGTCCTCCTCTCCGGAAAGTTGGAGGAGCGCTTGTGGAAAGGGCGGGATCCTCGTTTTGGACGGTTCATGAAAAGCAATATGCGGTTATGGCTTATCTGCGTATGACCAAATCCTCGGGCTAGGAAGTCCTCAGTAAGAGCTTCTGAACACGCTCGTATAGAGGTCTGGGTTTTGCATAACATTGATAGCTCCCACTGAGTCAGACTCAGAACCTCACCTCAAGTTAAGATAGCCTCCAGACCTATCGCCTCATTTACATAAATTATCTCAAAGTCACAGATACATTACATCTTACGCATCTGATATCGCCTCATCCGTGCAGCTCGAAGATGGAGAATCTCCAGTCCAAATATAAGGGTTTGGTAGTTTGGGTCCCCTGCGAGTACTCGGAAGGCAAATCGTGGAGAGCATTTTGTTTTCGATTACCACTCAAGCCTGCATTCATGATTCGTTAAAAGGTGCTGAATTTCGCTCGTCGCTGGAAGAATTTAAAGAAGTGGAAGTATTTATTAATGAATTACTAGTATTTCATCTCCAAATAATGTGGTTTATCTACGAGACTGTCAGATCTGTACTGCGGTAAAAACTCGCTAAATCGCACCTCCTTTATGCGGTGAATTTCTAGATGTCTTCTATGTCAGTCAGCATAACTACCTAGGTAGACCTGTGAATTGATACCAAGCCACATCATATCATCGATTTCCTGCTTCTGACCAGACACGCCAGATTCCCCGACTTAACCCTCCTCCCATGGCTGACTGGCTGCGACCTGTATTCGCGCGCAAGACGCCTAATTTGAGCGCACTTCCATACACAGAACGTCAAGCTACTCCATCGATCGATGAGAGCGTGGATGGGGATGAGGCTGCTTTCCCAAAGATGCGTTCCACGACCAGAGTTTCGTCCCTCATTGGTGGCTTCCGCCCCAACAGTCCATCTATCGCTGTGCCGGATGTTTTCCAAGGCATCAAAGATCCCGAGGAAACCTATCACAAGCCCTCCGCCGACCAGGCAAGTTTCACTCTTACCTATGTGTTTGCTTTGATGATGCTTCTCGCGCATGGGCAGCTTCGACCAAGGTAAAATGCTAACTGCTCGGTCCCATACAGATGGCAGAGACTCTTCAGGTCATCATGATGAACCAAAGTACCATGGATCCAGTGCCAATTGAATACAACGCTTGTATTCTGCACGTCCTGGAGGCCTACTACGACCTGCGACAACAACTCAATGCACAGCAAGACACAATTGAAGAGCTGAAGCAAAACCATACGAAAAATGTCAACGATTTTGAAGCGCTTGCTACCAGATGGGAATTTAAAGAGGGAGACTACAAGACTGAGCTGAAGAAGCTTGAGGTCCTGCTCTCCAAGACCAAGGGGGGGATGGAAGAAGTGGCTTTGGCACGGTCAAAAAGCCGAATTCACGGTTCTCAGAAAGCATCAGACGAAATAGGGCGCGGCATCAACACTATTAAACAGAGACATAGATCAAGTACTTCGGAGAACAAAACAGAGGATACAACGATACACGTCCCGGACTCCCCAACAATCGGCAGGCGACGATATTTGAGAAGCAAGACGTCCAGCTCTACACAACCGCAATCAGATGATATGGGGGGACATGGTGGGGATTTAGGGTTCGTTTCAACCTTCGAGTCATCAACGTCAGGATCCACCTCCAGCGCTTGTCCAGTAGAAGGAGGAATTACAGCAGGCGCTCCTCTTGGGCTTGGCATTGTTATTGACAAGCCTCTTCCCGACACCCCGACAGATAACCCGGCCGGTGGAGTAGGAAGCACTCGAGCGGAGCGTCCTGGGGGCATGAGCTTCTCATTCAAACCTGGAGATGATGAAGATATATTGGCACAAGGGGAGGCTAGGGAAGTTGCTAAGAGACACGATTTGGAAGAGCACATTCGACGTCGAAGACATACCGTCCACAACCAAAGAGCCGAATCACTATCCACCAACCGAGGAGAAACGCAGCGAAGACCCAAAGCCCGCTCAACTATGTCCGAGCTGAATTCAAGACCATCTACGACACCACCGCCGTCGCTATCCCCGTTGCCGTTACGACATAGGCCGAGCGATCTACTTATGCGGGGCGATTCTACTAGTAGTGTAGTCACGGCTGTCCGCGACGACTCTGTTGGGAACAGCAGCGCTCTTGGATCTCAGCATGGACGCCCTGGCCTTGATCGCCACGCAAGTAGCAGCGAGGCAGTCACAGCCGCCGCTCGTGCTATAGCAGCTAGCAATAAAAAAGCAAGGGGCCGAGACCAGAAGCAGAACAAGTCAGAGCCGCCCGGCCACGGAGGGGACAGTCGGGAGGGTTCGATGAATGGGCATGGCAGATTGACACCGATAGCAGCAACGTCAACTGCGGCATTGGGTGGGCAACTCAGACGAACCACCAGCGAAGAGACTTGAAAAGGATGGCCACTTTCTGACAACTCTAATTAGAGTCGATGGCGCTATTAGGATTTAACTTTCATGGTATAAATTGCTAGTATGAAGCCTAGGCAAACAGGCTGTATAGAACATTAGCACAATACAATGAAGAATGTTCAACAGGACAACTACGAGTGCCAATTACAGTCCGAAACACGCCAACGTCCCAAACCTGCTTCCTTGCAGCTATAATGAAAGATTATGACTGGTTGTGTTGCTGAGTAAAAGATACAGTCGTTATCCACGAGCGCCTGAAATTGAATATGTATCAAAGTAAATACTGCACCCGCCAGCATGATTGTACCTCTCACTAACTAAAATGACCTTCTTACACTATTTCCTAAACAGCCGCATAAACCTCGACCGCGGTTTCGCAGGCTCTTGATAAGGCTGCAGCGGATAATAAGTCGTGACAGGGAATGTCACTGCATCACCAGTCTCGAACACAACAGGCGGTCTAGTCCACTTATGTTCCGGGATCTCTCCCAGCTTCGTGCTATCGGAAGCAAAAGACATGATAGACTTTCTAGTTCCTCGGCGTGATAGATGACTAGGCTCAGGGATGGAGATCAAGGGGGGCGGTGGTGCGGGAAGGGTTGCTTTAGGGGGTGCTGCGATGCGTTTGGTGTCGACTGTGCTGGGGGGCTTTGGGTCTGAAGAGCGTCTTTTGCCGGGTTTGGGACGAACCCACTATAGGGATGGGAGTCAGCTTTGTTGACAGGATATGTGTGTTTAGTTGCGTGTAAGAGATGTAGAAATGGCGTCGAGGATACATAGGAATTGTTTAGTTGCTGATTGCAGGATATAGAATCCTGTTGGTTGGGCAGGAAATTAACGAGATCTGAAGAGACTACACTTCAAGACACTACACTATTCTACCTAGAGCGACGTACACTCATTGTTTCCCGAGAATACTTCCTCGTCCCATCTCTACTCATTGATGCTTTTTCATGTGAGGGAGTCAAGTTGAGCAAGTAGGTAAGGTAGGCTTGAAGTCTCAGGATCAATATTCTTTTAGTAGCTGATCAAAATGGGGCAAGCATTCTAGTATGAAACCCCGCAGACTACGGGTCAAGTACTGGGGGAAACAGGACAAGGACAAAACATGCTTACCCCATTCCGTGTGAGAGAAATGTCAGGAGAGCTTTTAGCTCGAGTATGGTAAATCGTGGACTTCTTCGTCTTGTATCGGTGACTATTTCTACTGTGTCGTGTATCCGAAGGTTGCTTCTTTGAAGTCAATGCTAAGGATGAACTTGACAAACGCTTCGAGAATTGATCAAAGGTTTGTATTGTTTCATTCCGGGTAGTGTTTGATAAGTTTAGAAGGGCCTGGTAATCCGAAGAGGTACTGCCAGCTTTTGTGAATATTTCAATGAAGGACAGAAAACCAGTGCTCAGCCGAGTAAGGATTCTGGATAATGATGAATGGGCTTCTGCTGTGGGAATGTCAGTAATGGCCCAATGCAAGGTTTGTTCACAAGATCTACCATCACCAGCAGCAAAACCAGCTCCAAAACGAGCTAGATCTCGACTGTACGTTTTTTTGACCTCCGTATGGCTCTTTTTCAGCGACCTGCTTAGGTGGGCCTCTGGAGTTTTCTTCGAAGAAGCTTGAATCTTAGCACGCCTCTTCTTTTGTGCTTTGATTGTCGAAAGCCCTTTTTCAAGAGCTTCCAGGAGTGATGAGACAGCATCGTGGAATTCGCTCATGTTTCTGATCAAGACCATGTAACTTGATGGGACCTTGGAAGAGTTGTTGTGGAGACCCCTTTGGCATTTGATTTGACTCGAACTCAGGAACAAGCACCATGTTCCCCACTAGAGAGACTGGACACAGCTTTGTTCGCCTTGCTAGCCAGGTAGACTCTGTAGGTCAAAAGGAGAAATGGGCATCGGATGATGAGCTGCTACTGGTATTATACTTGAAGAAGGCTTGAGCATGATTATGGCGATGACTTGACTCTATACGAAGGGTGGGTTTAAGCGCCATCGAATCAAAGACCGGATTGGCTATTGCATGATAGCCAGATGCAGCTGCAGCCAGACGCCAATAAAAGAACCAGCAACCATTACGGAGTGGAGTGTCTGGACGAGTCTGTATAATACGCCCGACGTTGTGTTGCTTTGACTTACTAAGGTACCTTTGGTGGACAGCATCTATCCTGTCGTCTATCTAAGGTAGGTACCCAAAAATGAGTGCTAAGGCACGTGATAATTACAGAGCGAGATTGAGGTAAGATCGTGAATCTCTGGTCTCGGCCAAAGTAAAGGCCAAGCTGTAGATATTCAGTTATGGTAAATAAAGAGAGATACCTCTGAATTCGATGAGAAGGGAAAAGGTCACGTGAGACATACCATTGTGCAACTTTGCAGTCCGCATGAGGGGCCCGAAAAGAGAAAGACGCTGCATATGCGAATCTGCAGCTTGCAAATTTGTGACTAACTTCAAAAGGAAACGTGGGGGCATCCCCTCCTTCCAATCATTATTCCGCGCGCTCTCGTTCGCATGGCGCTCGAACCCCTTATCTGCCCCGTTGCGATTTTCGGCGCTGGAAAAGCATTTCCTCGTGCCTTCGGCATCTTTATATACCGCGTTATTAATGCCGTGACTTCACCTGCTGAAGTTGCTAGCATAAATATTTTGCTTCCGGACAAGCCAGCATAGCCAGCTCATCTAAGGTTTCAATCAATACCGGCACTTATATACGGTATACACTCCGTAAAGTACAGTACTCTCACACTGACTCACAGCCGTTCCTGACTCCGGAAAAGTGACCATTCTTCCGCACCTAAGGTCCGAGTTACTAAAAGTAACGAGGCCAGGTCATAATAATCGTCTCAAGTTCCTCCAAAGGAGATTTTGAGTTAGGAATCGAGGGGCGCTTCACTCTGGTAAAGTGATGAGCTCAATCATTCGTCCAACACCTATGACAATGCCCCACTCCCGTCAAACTTCTATCAGTGCAGCGAAGTAGCATGTGAGCGGGGCTTTTGTTGCTTTGCACGTTGCCTAATTGATTCGTAAGGACGAGTGGCAGAGCTATACTGCGCGATTTTGATCGGCTGTGAAAAGAGGGAATATAGAGCTTCTGCAACGGAGATATGCCGTGATACCACTGGATGCTTTTGCTCCAAAAGTTGGGATGGCCTAGGGGTAGAACTCTGCGTAACGATTTGGAGTACCGGTGTACCCGCCTGCTGATGGTGCCGTCGTTGCAAGGTCGTAGCTTGGAAGCTTCTTGACCCTCATACCACTCAGTGATCTTCACATTTCTGATGATGTGCTTGATCTCAGGTTGTATCGTGAATGCTCCATACATGCCCCAGCACAACTATTTCCAAAAGTGGCGCCACCTTCCCTGGTATAAATCTTCCTCTGCAGATTCCTGCAGGAGCTACCTAGGTAGGTATACATGATATTCATTCATCCAGATCAGGCTCTGGGAGGTCTGCTTTTGGCAAGGCCACAATTGCCGAAAATGATTATACACGCTTTTGGACGGTACCGCAGATACGATCAGATAGATAAATACTTCAATTTCAACGAACATATGATGGCGAAGGAAGTACTAACAGGAACTCAAGATTTGTTTGCATGCGGTTGCGGAGTACTTGACACTCGTGGCACGTTGGTACCGAGCCATGGTGTAAACATTTCGGACTTTTGATACGTAGTACCAGTAGTCTTATCTTGAGACATAATCTCCAGAAGTTTCATGTACCTCCGTATATCCTGATGATGTGCAGTCTGGCAGTTAATGACTTCCTGTAGCATCGTGAAGGCCATGATATAAGTGACCATTGATGCAAAGCTTTCGAAAGAAGTGCACGAGTCAGTAGCAACCGGCTCCAGACCGGCTCCAGCCCAGCTCCCGCAACGCTGAAGCTTGGAGCGGCTCGCCCCGCGTTGAGCTGGCTCTTTAGTGGCTAGAGTGGGATAGAAAAAGCAGCACCACGCGGCGGATACAGTGGGGTTTCAGAGTACTGTGGGGGTTTTTCTCCACCGGCTCGTTCTCTTTGGTGGACAACGGCCAGCGTAAACTCCCGAGGTTCCTGGGACAAGCGTAGAAAGGGGGGAAGATGGCCCGTATCCGCATGGGGGTATATACCGTGCGAATAATCGCACCCTGATCCTTCCGCCCGCCTGAACAATGATAATGAGGTACGCGAGTATACCAAACTCAAAAGACGGCCGTAAAGAACCCCATTGTGGTAGAATATACAACGTTATGATTGTACTTCGTTAAAGGTGGTATGGGAGGGGAGTGGCTCTTCTGTTCCACTTGGACTACAGTAGGACCGTATCGCCATACTAACATTTAGTACAGTTGAGCTGTTTCGCCCCAGTTTTCTCTCGCACCCTCTGACTTGCATTAGCTTAAGGTTATACCTATTCTAGCCGTACGTTTTATTTTCTCTTGGCGTGGTGTTTTTAGCTGTTTCGCTGCGTAAAGTATGCATAGTGGGTCTACACTCTACCCTACCCTGACTTTACCCCTATTTTTATATGAGGGCCCGTAGCGCTAAGCGAGATGCAGAGGAAGTGGAGCAAATGCTTTACCCTTTTAAGCGAAAAGCATTATGATGTGGAGCAAACGCCAACCTGGCGTTCGAACGCCAGCTTTTCGATGAACTTTATAGAGTTGGCCTAGTACGGTGTGGCATTGGAGATGCCTCTAGCTATATGGAGGTTAATCCATCATGTTCTGATGTGGGGCGAAACAGCTCAAGTTTGGCATTCCTGACGTTGGAGCTGCAGTGTTGCCTCAGCGCATGCCCGAGAACGGACCCTGCACTTTTGGGTTGCATTTGTGCAATCGCAGTGGCACGAGCAGAAAGCAAGCACACCAAGGACCTGTCCTTGTCCTTGGCTGTACCTTGTACCCTTGCAGGCTTGTGGGCCTTTGCATTCGTCTGCTTATCTCTGCCCACCCACGCTCCTCACCACAACCCACCCAGGGCCTTTGCTTTTGCGGGCAGGGCTGTATCGGTGCTACTACGGTACTGATAAACTTGCAGTCACTTCAGATTATTATTAAACGCTTCCTCGCACGCCATGGACTACCAGTCGCTGCCGTCAAAACAAACGCTGCTTCGATGTTCATCCAGGTACGGACACGCCGACTGCATCTACAAGGAGGCTTGCTCTTGCCAACCTGAAGTCCACTCCTCAATCGACTTGCGAATGCCCATGGTACCTACTTATAGTCCTTAAATCCCGGAACATCTATGCGCGACGCACTTACCACGACTGCAAAGTTGACGACGCCGCTCAAGCTCTGCGAGTCTCTGTCTGTCATTATCGATAGGAGCTCTATGCCTTCAACTGATCTCTGGGGGTATCGATTTGGAAGGCCTGCCCGCTACGAGGATGTTCTCCCCTCCACGACGCGAGAAAGCGCGGGCGGACGAACCCCCATCTCTGCCCAAAGGCGATTGCCGATATATTTTGCTACACCCTGAATTCAAAGGCCTCAGATGCGCTTGCGTTGGTTTTGCTTTGAACCGTTCTATACCCGGCAGCACATGCGATTGTGGCCATCAAGCATGTTATCACACCCCAGAAAAGGACCCTGGCCTTGTCGAACGGCGGGAGTTGGAGGCTCTGAAGGAAAAGATTAGTCTGTTGGAGGAAGAATTGGATCGAGAGAGACGCAGCGACAGAGGCGCGCTGGTTGATCGCCTCGGCCGGCTCGAGGAGCTCGTGGATACGACCAAAGCCGAGACAGAAACAGAGTTAAAGACCATGTATCGTGGAATAGGCGGTCTCTGGCAAAATGTTGGAATGTTGAACAAGCGCACGCCATATTACGACGACCGCATTGAGGGTTTGGTCGACGATGTGCAGAGAATGGGAAATAGACTTATAGAAGTCGACGATGCGTCTATCCGTGTCGAGGAAAGAGTTGATACACTGGAAAATTCCATGCCGATTGAGCAACCCATTAGTCGACGAAGAAGGGCATCAACGCCCCCTTCTGCCGTGACGGATGATGCTACTCAGGAAGAGGACACGATCGAAGCGTCCCCAAGGGAGGGTAGGGTACCTCTCCACCTGGTGATATCTCACGAGCCTGCACATGTTCAATTATTTAGGGCACGAGTTGCCTCTGTAGGATCCGGATCTCAGGCATGGACCGTTCATGTATCCCTCCTCCCGACTTTATCTCAACCCTTTCCATTCGAGAAAGACACCGCCGCATACAAGCGTTGCCTGTCTCGAGGTCTCCAGCAGATGGTTGTCATTCCGGACTCCGATGGCGAAGCCTTTAGGTCCGCTGTCAATGCAGCATTTTCTGAAGTTTTGCAAGGCCGACTATGGCAACCCCTCGTCGCACGGATTTGCGATGCCAAAAACCTGCGAGGACTTCCAATGCTCCGTCAGCTTCCGGATTATCTCCTCAGCTGTGATTATGATGCGGAATTCCTTCGGCGTCACTGCGCTGTGGTTGACGAGAGTGGAAAAATTCTCGATTTATACATTGCCATGTCCGAGGATACTATCTCCTGGGCTGAGCTCAAAGATCTAAGCCCTTTCAAGCCAGGCCTGGAGGCCTCATGGACATACGATCCGTACCTTGACGGACCTACTTTGGAGAGGGATGGTTCAAGAGGACCAGCCCAGGATGCTACTGAGAAACGACCGGCAGCAGGCGATATTCTTCCAGGCTGGTCACCATCATTGAAACGTAATGCCTCGGAAATCTCGACGAGGACGCCGAGCTTTGGCTCGTCAACGGATGGAGAAGGCACGAGAGCGAAAATGAGACGCCAAGCCACAGTAGAGGTAGTCGGATGGCGAGCGGAAGCAGTCCAATGATGTGACTGGGGATGGGAAACTTATGTAGACGGTGCTATAGGATGTGAGACATTTTGTTCGAAAGAGCTACTGACATATAGATGGGATGGGATGGGATACAATACCTGAGAAGGTTTGGCGCCGGCGTTGGAAATATTGTAGAGCATAGTTATCAGCATCTACGAATTAAATTGATTCGTACTGCATGGGATCTAGGTGGCAAGGAATTTTGCTATTTTCGGGAAAGGAGTATCTTGATAAGGTCGTATCCATCGAGGAGGATTCTAATATATACGCTCAAACTGTAAGGCTTCGCTATTACATGACCCGCTAGTCAGTAGATTGTACCTATGTAAGAAGGAGAAGCACTTATTGCAATTGACTTGATTGCTGGAGCAAGACATCTGTTCATTCACCTTTAACTGGCTGGCGATGAGTTGAGTTTCTACTGTATCTTCGATTGTCGTTGCGGACAATTGACAAGGCTGAACTGAAGCGAAGTCAGGGCGGGCGGCGGCGGCTGATGAAAAAGAAAAACTGCCCCGCACTCAGCTACTCGTACGGTAAACAAGGGTCGAGGGGCCCGAGCCTCAAGGGACGGGGCAGCAAAGCATCATTCACTTGGAATAAATCACAACTCACTCGCACCTACACCATAATCTCAGCTCTATAAAGTACAACCCCCCAGTATATCGTCTTGCATGGCAATCATTGCATTGAATCAGCATCAGCGTATCACACGAGCCCCGGGTGCATCCTTCTGCTCTGCCCTCAACAACCCGCACCCGCGCCGAGAGTCCCCAATTTCGAGAGACTGCTATTCATGTCAAAGACGACAATCCGTACAACGTAGCATAGCATAACACTCAAAACAGCGACAACAAAGCCTTGTGGTACGCAAGGGTGTTGGCGGAGGCAAGCGAAGGGAAGGGAAGGAAAGGAAAGGAAAGGAAAGGTATTTAAGGAAAGAACGAAAGGGAACCTGCTGGGTTACAATACTGCTTCTCTGCTTGTCTCCTGGCCGAGCTGTAATCAATTATTATCTCCAAGCTCGCTCTTTCCTCCATATGCGGGTGCGCTGCAATTCGGTCGGAGGAAACCCTGAGCTGGCCGACACCAATACCACAATGACCGATGCTGCCTTTCCAAGCAAACGACGCAAGACCAGACACAACCTAACCATGACGACTTCAAATAACGGTGAGCGCCCATTCTCGCCTTTCTATTCTCAGCTATTGTATCCTGCTCTAGCTGACCCTATCCAGCGCAACCTACGTGGCCCCCGAACGGCCTTCCCGTGGAGCTCTTTGTTTTGATCGTCAAGCACCTTCCGAGATCGAATATTCAGAGTATGCGTTTAGTGAATAGGGAATTTGAACAGAAGGTCTCCGAATATCTATTCAGAGTGGTGGTGGTTCCCTTCAAGCCGGAGATATATGGCATTAATCCGGAGCCAGCACTCTCCGGCTCCTTGCAAGGCTCAGTAATGCTGCAGGATAAGGGCATGAGAGTGTTTCAAGGGTATGCACCACCTATTTGCCCCTTTTATCAAGCTGTTACTAATAAGGTGGATTACAGGTACGGACATCGTATCAAGAAATTCGCAATGAGCTTCGAGTTCGACGAGTACAAGTTGGCAAATCCACCGCTCAAAAGCGATCAAGAAGCTATCACCTCCTTTTGGGGTATTTATCGTTGGCCGTACCAGAAATACAATAGGTATGCACAGCTGGAGGGACTTGAACAGACGGCAGATGAAACAAGAACGATGGCAAAGGCTTTACGGTTCATTACATCAGCCAGAGAGCTCGGGCTTTCCATTGATGGCGGACTGGGTTGGCTCGCGGGACCTG
This sequence comes from Lachnellula occidentalis, assembly GCA_007821535.1. NCBI lineage: Eukaryota > Fungi > Ascomycota > Leotiomycetes > Helotiales > Lachnaceae > Lachnellula > Lachnellula occidentalis. The sequence continues at coordinate 21,029 of QGMI01000519.1, forward strand.
ATATCAACCAGAGAGTCATCGAACGTGGGGAGAAGCCTACGGTATTTGGGGGTTCCAGATTCATCGCAGAGCCAAAGACCAAGTCGCTGAAAAACAACAAGGCCTCCAGATCCCCTGATTCAATGGCCTCTCAAAGCAACAGCAGCGTATGGGCCGCAAACGAAAGGATGTTGCAAGAGGCCGGCTATGAGGGAGAGGCTTTGGACGCTTCTATGCGCGTCTTGATGGAGACAGAGGACGCTACTGCAATATCCGGTATTACCCATCCACCGTTTGACAGATATTTAAGCCCACTCACTCTGGAAGGTTTTAGACGTGCTGCCCGTACCCCAAGGAGCCTTGATAACGGCCCAATGACCGGCACTGCTGAGGATTATGCGCAAGTGGCGCCACTCACCTCGGATGACGAGGAATTCTATAGTGAAGAACTTCAATCGAACTTAGCTAGCATTGGTGGCAAGTCGAAAGCCGAAAACTGTTCCTTGAAACCAAACGACCTTACAAATGCCCAGAGAGAAATGCTCCTCGAGATCGAGTGGGCGCAACGTGCATTTATGCAGTCATACGCCATTGCAGTCATTGACAATCCCTTCACGTTTAGGAATATCGAGTCGCTCACGATTGCACGCCTTCCAAATCGACACTTGCCCATCCTCCGCCGTGAAGACTTCTGGGATAGCTTGCCCGAGCTGAAGAAGCTCTCCCTAGCCATCATACCCGATTGGCGCGATGTCGTTAAACTCCCAACAAGCTGGGTTCAAGATAACAAGATTCCACCTTCACAATCCGTGTCGGGAGTTTATCAACTTCTACATAAACAAATTTCACATCGCAAAAACATCACCACACTTCATTTTGAATGGCTTTGTGGAGGGGAATATGCGCATGGCTTATTCTCACGAAATCAACATATCTTGGCAGCTCCCTTAGTCTCAAAAGCTATGGATATGGTCAACAGAGCCCATACACCATCTGTATTAATGCTTCCGCATGTGAAGCACCTGTCCCTGAAGAACTGTTGGGCCAGCCCACACGTCATGGGCAAATTCATTATTTCCTTAAGAACCGCTGCTCTACAAAGTCTTACGCTGGATTCAGTTTCCTTGACAGCTCCCATCGCCCTGAACGCGCTGCCCCAACCCCTTACAGGCCACGCAGCAAATCAACACAATGCACAGCAACTGGCTGGACAACAAGCTGCTGCTAATCATCTTATGGCGAACATTCAGGGCGCAATGGTCGCACAAAACCCCAACGCAGCGCCTGCAGTGCCTCCAGCTCTTGGACTAGCCGCCCTTCAGCTACCACCACCGGTTGTTAATATAGTACCAATTACTCCCGCAGAGTGGCTTGTGCCTCGTACTAGCTCTTGGTCTCATTTGATTGATACTATCACGCCAGGGACCACCTTGGCCGATATTCGATATGATCGCGAGATGGGTCCTGAACCAGCAGTGCGAAGTCCAACCAGACTCAAAAAGCTCGAATTCAAGTCTTGTGGTTACATTCGTCTCCCCCTAGATTTCGACCAGACCGTCCTCGATCACCCTGATATGCAGGCACCCCAACTTCATGCAATTGCAAAACGAGCCAATGATATTGAGTGCCATATGATGAAACCTATGGATTCGGCCCTCGGCGTCATTGTCAACCACATGGCACCTGATGAAGTGGCAACATTAGAAAATGCTTGGCACATGACGGTTGGAGGTCTTGCCCACTCTGAACTGGCTTTGGAAGCTCGGCTTGATGGCATCTCGAATCCGGGTCGAGGTCGCTTCGAGGGATTAATTGAAGTTGCATCTACGTCTTTGTCGAATAGATGAAAGACATTAAGATAAACGATTCTCATCTCTGGATAGGATGGATGAGCATCGTTTCGAAGGTTCACGAGCATGGCACCTAGGTATCGGCGATTATTCCTGGCATTGGGTACATCATTTTCCGTCCCTGGCGCATTTTGGAGTGTATGAGTAGTTATTTTAAGATCTCATCCAGGCATAGCGCAGGGTCAGGGCATTAGAGCTGTATTGAAATGATGCCTAGGTTACAGGCATTAGTAAAGATACATGCTGGGATTGAGCGACGAAATAAGGCATGGCTTTAAACCTCTTCGTATTGGGCTACAGGATTATGGACTATTGGCCGATAACATGGTAAAGGGAGGAGAGAAGAAAAACATTTATTGGAAATACTCCTCATCTTGACTGTTCATTCGTGACGTGAAATATTACCATTTTGAAACTGAGATTCTCTATTACGAGTACCGCGTTGCTAGCTGGCTTTCGAGAATTGAAGATAGGGAAACATCAACTATACGAGACCCTCTTATAACCTACCTATCAAGGAGGCGCAACATGTTGGGGAACGATGCTTAGATCCCCGTACTATACTGTTTATTGCATCGAAGCTGGCAAATCACTCACGCAGATGAGACATTGTACTAGCTAGCTCGAAGCTGTTTGTATATGTAGTTGCAAAACCCGGGAATGTTACAGAAATAGAATCCGAGGCTTTCGTAAACGATCGATATTGAGCGAGTGAGTATTGGTGTAGTATATGGATAGTCAGGGAGGTGTGGGGGTTGTGGATATAGATAGACTTACTTCCCATAGTGTTGTACGGAAAAGGACCGCCAATTGTAACCAACTCTTGAGTTTGCTGGATGGATGTAAAAAGGGCATGTATTCTTGTTGACTCTTAATGTCCAGCGTTAAGTGGGACATTATAGATTGGTGCCGCTTTTTCTGTCTACCGCAACTCTACCGCAACTTCTTATGTGATTGTCCTGGTCCTGGTCTGCGAGGCTTCTTCTGTTAATGGAGCGGCCGTAAAACTCGGTAAAGTTGTTCCCTCTTTAGTATTCTCTGATACACCTTTCTTCTAATATCTTGTTCTGCTGCTCATGTTACACTGCACCACTCACACCGAAATAGTACAGTCCTTTTGATGAATTTTTGATTCCATGGTCATCAGCATAAGCTACTGAAGTACAAAGCCATCCGAGAGAAGAGCCCCTTCAAATGAAGCCCCCACAATGCCATCTGCAGCCAAATTCACGCCCCAAACCAATCAAACCCATCTATGCAGCAGTGATAGCACGATGTTGACGAGCACCACGCTGTCTCGAGCTCAAGTGCTCCTCGCGACCAACAACAGCCTCCGACTTCTGTACAACCTCCTCGCCCTCGGTCAGGATCAATTCGATGTGGCATGGGTTGGACATGTATGGGTTGATCTGGAGAATTTATTAACAATGTTCCTGCTTGTATTATGCCACGGGGTTCCTTACACGACCATGGGCACGGTATGTTCGTCGGCGTTGCTTTGGTGCCTGGTTGACTTGGATGTGCTTGACGATCAGGTTGCCGGTATCAAGACCCTTGGTGTCGGCGTTGGCTTCGGCGTTCTTGAGGAGACCAAGGAGGAACTCGGCGGACTTGACTGGCCATCTTGCGCGGGAGACACCGAATTGCTTGCCTGTTGGTTTGTTCCGTCAGAAATGGCCTCTTCACCTCATCTTACATGGTAATCAGAGTTACTCGCCTTGTGCCGCTCTTCCAGTGCCACCTGCATAACGTCTCATGGGGACAGCCTCCTTGTGCTCTTGGACGTTCTCAAGGAACTTGATTGCGCGCTGGAGCTTCCATCCGTTGATGGCTTGCGCAGTCTCGCGGGTGTTCTTGAATGAGACTCTGAGGTATGCTCCTCTGGCCCTCGCCGATTTGTTGGCACTGATCTCTGTCGCCGCGTATCGAACCTGAAGAGGAAGTAATTAGTGTGTGTATGTTGAATGGAATTGGTTCATGAGCAGGTAGTTGGGGCAGCTAGAGGCGTGCCGGACAAGAAGCACTGGGCATAATCGTATATCGACCAGACTATGTCAAATTGGAAAGGGCAGAACTCACCATCTTGTCGTCGTTGGTGATGAAGTCGTTGTTTGTCGTAAATCGGAAAGTTCAAGAACGTCGAATTCGCTTCCGTCTTAGCAGGGCAATTTTTTCAATTTGCCCTCCGCTCGTTTGCGTGCGTGCGCTATACCCAATATGGTCTAGCTGGCTTTAGTTCTAGCACAACCAAAATCTTCAATTTACAACTCGCGAAAACGTCCTGAGAATCGACTTTCATCACCAACCGCCAAAATGAGTCTCGTCAGGTAAGAGCTCAACACTTAAAATGTTATTTATCTTCAATGCTAACAGTCTACAGCGGTGAGAAAACTAGCTTTCAGTTTGTTCGAATCCCCGTTTCCCATGAATTAAACAGCTCGTCCTAATATTAACCAGATCCTCCGTCTCCTCAACACCAATGTCGAGGGAAAGCAAAAGGTCATGTACGCGCTCACCAAGATAAAGGGTGTAGGACGCCGTTACAGCAACTTGGTCTGCAAGAAGGCAGATGTCGATCTCAACAAGCGGTATGGGTTATATTCATCCACGCAGCGTGGGACATTATAAACTGACATACCCCCCAGTGCCGGTGAACTTACCTCCGAAGAACTCGAGCGAATCGTCACCATCATCCAAAATCCCACGCAGTACAAGATCCCATCGTGGTTTCTCAATCGTCAACGCGATATCGTCGATGGCAAAGACTCGCAGGTCCTGGCCAACGCTGTTGACTCCAAGCTCCGTGATGATCTGGAACGCCTGAAGAAGATCCGTGCTCATCGTGGTCTCCGTCACTACTGGGGTCTGCGTGTCCGTGGACAGCACTCCAAGACTACTGGTCGCAGAGGTCGGACTGTTGGTGTGTCCAAGAAGAAGGGTGGTTAAGCGTTTGCGGGAATGGGATACATTTGGCTGGGGCGCGTGGATTTGCGATGGATTGATGCACTGCATCTGGCTTTCTTGCCCTTCTGCATGAAGCATCTGCATGGTGTGGGTGCTCAGTGTACTTTAGTGCATTCAATCAACTGAGCAAACATCAAAACAAATGGCAGCATCTTCATAATTTAGTGATTTAGTGATTGTATAAACTGCAATGGGCCTGGTATCATAACTCCTTTTATGCTATGCTCGCTAACTACAGTAAAGTCTAACGATAAAATACTAATCCTCATGGGTGACAGCCATATCCAATACCTCAACTCGTCCCTGACCTTTAGTCTCAGCTCCAATGAAATCTCCCAAGCCCTTGAAAGCACCAGGTTCAACGAATCCAGTCACCTCCCATTCAGAGCCCACGACATCCTGAGTCTCTACTTGCTCAACGTAACTCAAGATCCTATCCTTAACAGTGCCCTTGGTCTTTTCCTCTCCATCTTCATGGCTAGGCTCCTTGGGACCAGCAGACTTCGCAGCTTGCTTCAGAATACCCGTTGGGCAAGTGATCCTCAATCTCATCCTGGCCCGCGCCACAGGAATAGGCTGATGTGCAATCAAAGCCTTCATGGCTTCAAGAGCCTGACTCTTTGCACTCTTGGTAGCAACTACGCCAGTCCAAACATGCTCCTTGATCTTGGGCTTAGCCTCTGCCTCCTCTCCAACAGCCGGCGTCGCAGGTGCAGTTCCCGTAGCCTGCGAGCCCTGCGAACTCAACATTTCAAGTGCCTTCTCAATCATGCCAGTCGTATATGGCCTCTTGGTCTTTGGATCAACCAACTTGCTCGCCACGATACCCACGACCTCATTATGCACCCTCTCTAGCTGTGCATGTCTCTCCTTCTCGCCCACCTGCAACTCGCCCTTGTTCAGGATCTCGAGGATGATATCGTTCACTGAGGTCTTGTCTCCGAACGCTTTGATCAGATCAGCTGAAGGCGCAGTCTGGCCTTTAGAGACGTTGAGGAAGACGGAGTTGATTTGCAAAACATTGTCCAGGTCTGTTTCGATTCCTGAGCGGTATTCGAGGACCTTGTTCTTGTAGCAGGCTATTTCGAAGCGCTTTTTGGCTTTCTTGAGACGCACGAGGGAGACGTTGGTGAGTTTGATTTGGTTGGAGGGCTGGTTGATGGGCATTTTGACGGGTGTAGTTGCTTGTTT
>QGMI01000520.1:0-26982 GCA_007821535.1 Lachnellula occidentalis
TCAGCAGCAGCGTGCCATTCGCATGCTCGACGATGAGCGGGGAGATGGACGACAGCGGCCGTTTGAAAGGCCGGATGTAGTTTATCGGGCTCGGCACAAAGCCGAATGCATTCGGGATGCCGGGGATGGAGAAATCGTTCATCTCGTTGTTCATTATGACGCCTGTCTCGGGGACCACCAGCTGGCTGCCAAACAGCAGGTTAACCGTACTTGTCAGACTCACGCTCAGGCCGCTTTTGTCGCTGGTTACTATGTGGCTGGTGCCGTGGTTCGAGGGCAGCGAGTAGAGGGGGTGTGAGGGGGAGGCGTAGTAGGAGATGTTGTGTGTGGTGTTGTCGGAGATGCGGGCGCGGATGCTAGATGCGGTTGAGGGGAGGAGCATGCTGGACTCGAGGGCGTGCATGTAGGGGAAGAAATCGGGGTCGCCGAGGGAGGAGCGTGCAGCGTAGGAGAAGCGCATTGCTTCGTCGAGGCGGTGGATGTTTAAGTTGGAGATGGAGGCGTCGGACATGTTGTAGCCTTCGATGATTTTTAGGACTAGGTGAGAGGAGTCAGCACATGTGGAAGTGGAAAAAGGGGATGAAGTGAGGTGAGAGGAGGCTAACTGCTCAAAGCGACGGAGCCGCCAGATGGGGCACCACAGGAGTAGACTTTGTGGCCGCGATAGGTAATGGATATGGGCTTGCGGATGGTGACTTTGTAGTCTTTTAGATCTTCGAGTGTCATAGTACCATTTTGGGCTTGGAGGGCCGCGATAGTGTAATTCGCAATTTTCCCCTCGTAGAATGCTTTTGAGCCGCGCTTTGCTATTGCCTCGAGAGTGCTGGGAGATGTTAGACATAATTATACTGGCGACAAGGGGCTGCTTACTTTGCGTATCGTTTCCGAGTCAAAATATCTCCAAGCCCAACGCGTGTTCCTAGAATATATTCAGCTCCGGAGCATTCCTTACTAGGCGATATCCATACCGTTCGGAGCAAAATCAACAGCCCATTGCGGGTCATCCGTCAAAAATGTATTCCCATTTGAAGTCGCGGCGTCCATGTACCGGACGAGGTCGTTTGTGACAGGGAAGCCGTATCTGGCAACATGGACAGCTGGATTACAGACTGCTCGCCACGGAAGTTTCTGTTATACTGATCAGTATGAGTTGTGCGAAGGTTGTGAATGGAAATCGAACTTACTCCGTACTTACGATGAAGGTATTCCAACCCTCGAACATCTCCAGGTACACCGCTCGATAACCCGCCACGAACGCTGCCCATTATGTTATCTTTGTACATATCCTCAAACGCCGCTTCCGGAGCGGTCTCTCGGAAGTCTGTTCTGGAGTCAGAATATTATTATTTCGTTGACGTTGGTTGACTCACCTATTGATTCATATCTCCCATCCGAGCCTCTCACTAACATGAAACCACCTCCACCAATACCACTATGTTGCATACCTTCAATCATCAGCAACTCTTCAATACCACATGGAACTAATTTCACCTATCACCCCCACGCAGAGTGTCGTCCCAACCATAGCATCAGCAGCATTACCCTAGTCAAGTGATCAGCCCTTTTTCAGCTCATCTCTTGGTTTTCACCCACCCCCCTCTTCAGCAGCTCTATCCCGATCTCGCTGCATACTTTGCTCTCGCTCGAGACAGCTCCTAAGCCACTATCCCCATAAGATTCTATGGAAGCGACGCTGCCTGTCGAGCACAGCAGGATCAAGCTGAGCAGCGCGGTCCAGCTCGCCCTTATAGTGCTCGAATTCCCAACTAGCAGACGTAAGCGGAAGTGTTATGAGTAGTTGAGTATATACTTATACTTACCCATTCTTGAGTGCTCCTCGATAGTTCCCGTGAGCTAATTGAACGCAGAGATAACTGAACAGAAGGGGGTGCCGTCGAACGACGGAGTGAGCGCTATTCTTGTATCTTTCTAGGACATTCGCGGCACCGGGATATGGGATCGAGAATCGTTTCAGATACAAGATTCTCAGTTTAAGGCGAAATAACTTCCAGCGCCAGAACATTGCTGTCACGCTACCTACTTCTATAAAAAGGCTAAGAAGGTTGAGGTGTAGTGTGGTCTAGAATTGCCACTTTGGGTCGGCGATAAGATAAGGACTAATAATAAGTCTTCTCGTTTCTATTTTTTTACTTGGATCTTCACACACATATTATAGCGGAATGTCTTCTACTTTTACATTCGTACCTCTCCATCTTCTTCCTTTCATATTCTGCCCTTTGACTGTTATGGCGGGAAGTTTTCCAATCTCCAAGATGTAGAGTTGCATCAAGTCGATGTTACGGAGTTGATTGAGTCACTATGGCTTCGGATCTCCATTGCTTCAATGATAAGTTTGTATAATTGAAGCTCTATCTTTATGCCATAATACATATTTTTCCATTCCAAGTGATGGTTCGTGTGGGTTTTGAGAAGGTGGCTTGTGGCTTTGAGCTGCTTGACCAGAATGCACCGAAGAGTCTGGCCACAATGATATATGTCTGGAAAATACCTTCATCCTACAATGGTATAATAAAGACATTGAATTCGACGAAAATGCCTGAATTACTTTACATTTCCTTTCGTCCAAATTGTTTCATGTTTTGTCACATGATCTAATTCGGTAACATGAACGCGTCCAAGTCGCGTCTTCCTCCAGGCTATCCAAACATATTCCATCATCAATTACAACTCCTCAAGATGGCGGGCAGAGTTATTGACCTCACATTCGACGACAGTTCCGATGAAAATACCGTCTCCAAAACCTCCAAGCCCAATGTCTCGAACTCCTCAAACACGCGTCAACCCCTCAATCCCATCGCAAACAATGTCCAACTCCCTCCCATTTCTTCTCTTCTCCCCGCATCACATCTTTCCGCCCCATTGGTCGAAGCGCTAAACAAGGCGAGCGCAAATCGCTTACGTGACCTTCTGATGATGGTATGTCGTCAACATCCTGCCGCGAAGGCGCTGGTTGAGCGGGAATTCTTGGTACCGAAGAGAGAGGTTGTCCCGTATCATGCGAATACGGAGAGCGAGGATGGCAATTCGGAGAGTGAAGAGGAAACTGAGAGTGATAGCGAGAACGAAAGCGTTGAGGAAAATGCGCAGCACCAAGTTATAGCAAGATACATTGCTCCAGCATCAACGAGCGTGAAGCGAAAGGCAGAGGCAAGCATGGATAATGAACTCTTTCCTCGATTTGCCAAATGCGAGAATTGCAACGAGGAATTCGACGTTACGAAAAACGAAAGGGGCGACTGTATTTGGCATTCAGGCAAGGCTCCTTTCGTACCATTGTTTGCGCTCACTGACAGGAATGACAGGCGAAAAAGAAGTTTGCGATGATGATGACTTTTGGGCCGACCACGATGATGATTGCCATGGCGATCCTTATAGTAGCGATTTGATGAATGACTCAACCTATGAAGATGGGTATAAGTGGACTTGCTGCGACCAGCTTGGGAGTAACGAAGGCTGCAAGCAGACGAAGCATAGTACAGCAGGGCAACCGAGGAAGAAGTCGAGGTATGCATGAAATTGGATTCAGTTCTATAGTGTAATTCTACTTTCTCTGGAACGAGGTTTGGTGGTCTCCAGTACGGAACTTTACCGGTATAACGCATGTACTTTTACATATATTCAGCCAGGGATGGTAAAACGCGTGGGGTTTTTATCTTTGAACTCTTCTCATCCCATCTCCTTCAACTCAATCTTGCTTCTATGCGTGTTCAACCATCTCCATATCTTCAATGCAGTCTGAAACCAGTCAACTTGGAACCGACGCCTCCTCGCCGGACATGTCGTGCCGCCCACGTCGTCCATTCATCCCAGAGCCAGCTTTCCCAGCAATTGGATAGAATTGACCGTGGTGTTGTTTTGAGTGCTACGCTACCTTGACGTTACTTCTAAGCTCGTCTAAGGTAAAGATGGATATGGATGGATATTGCTCCAAATGTGAATATCTCGGCTAGACCAGAGAATATCCCGTATCCGGTTCTACTTTCCTCTATCTGCCCCTTTCCACCACCTATCATTCACTGCTGACCTAATGCATAGATGAACCCTAAATGTTTTGTTGCACATCGCAGCGCTAAGGAAACATATAAAAATCTGGATTGACGCTAAGGAATCCGCGGCGCTAATGGTTGGGAATGGTAAATCGCGTCAAGGAAGAGACGACTGTGGACGATGAGGGAGAGGCGAGAGTTCAGCAGAATGGGAAAAGGAAGACGCAGAATGGTACGTATGGTAACAAAAGAAGACGTTGAGTTTACGATTTTTTCTCATGGGCTGCCATGTTGGATTCATGTAAATCCATCGTCATCTTGCAGCATATCAGCAAAATATATATTCTAGACAAAGGGCAGGATTAAGTATAATGTTGCAAACTATACGCTATTGATCACTGTAGGCAGGGTCGAAGTATTCGTCGCCCTTGTGCTTCTCTTCAGGAAATTAGGAACTTTGAAATACCGTAGGAAGGCCAAGACAGTTGAGTGTTCAGCAACAGTAGCAGGGCGGTGGAGGATGGATATTGCTATTCAAAGTAAAGAGATTGGTTTCCGGAGTTCTTCCTGGAAATCTCACTTTCCCCGATTCACTTTCACGAGCAACTCTCGACCTCCTCGCGGGGAGCACAGTCAACAAGAGCACCATCACTCCTTAAACACCATCCACAAGCGCAGCCATCACGAACCACACACGTTGCAGGTGCAGCAAGAACACAGCGATGTCACAATCAAATCTCAAGCTCGTAACAGTTGCCGCTTCTAGCCCAGAAGAACAGTCTGTCAAGAATTGGGAGGCACTCAAGAACCTGAACACAGCCGAGTTCGCACAGCGCCTATTCAAGCAGTCTGAAACCGACTCTATCTTACGCAATGAAATCGAGCGCCAGTTCTACGTCAAAGGAAAAGACATTGTCAGATACTGGAGAGGGGATGAGGATATGGATTGCGATTCTGATTTTGAAGAAACCGAATCCGATCAGGAGGATGAATTGTCGACGAGCCACATTGCGGTCGGCGATGACGAAACCAGGCTTCGACTTGAAAAAGGTTTGAATTGTAAGCGGGAGTTCGACCTGGTCAAGAACAAGGCTAGAGCTTGCAATTGGAATTCAGGTCTGTCCCTTTCGGCGAACTCTTTCCAAAAGCTGACAGAAGTACAGGATTCATTACGCAAGATCGCAATCGGAGTTACTGCGGCCAAGATTGGAACATGGATAGAGGCTGCAAGAGAACGAGGCATAAGTCTGCAAGCAATGTCATCCAGAAGCGAAAACCCAAGTCGTCTGGCCCCCAGAAGCGGAAGAGAGAAGACAGCTAGCTCAACATTTGCAACACGGTTCTCGACCTACCTTCCCGACCAACTCGACAGCAAACTCCGGGGGAGGGGGTAGGGATGAATCCGAAACGTGCATAAGCGCGAGTGTTTTCTGGTTTGGTCACGGCAAATGTTAATGTTGGGCGCAAGAAAGTGACAGGAGGCGCGGGAAGAAACGCTAGGGTCCATCAGATCTCCCTTCTGTATTGCAAATACGTTCGGTCTCCAAGTTCTCCTTGCAATGCAAACCAAACACAACCAACAGTCTCAGCGAATATGCAAATTTCCCGTGACATTGCCACTTTTCCAAAAGAGTCATCGATACTCTCATCAGTCATTATTCCTGCGTCATGTTTTGTTTCTCTTCCCTCTCAGGTGCCACGACAGCAAAAGCAAGTCACCTGAGACGCAGCAGGGGATAGGTTAACATACGCTATATTTATTTACCTCCTCGCGTCTCCTACACTCCACTTGTACGTCTAACATGAGCAGAACTATGAACCCCACAGGTGAAACATCCAACGAAGCCGACGAGGAATCTACAGCATGCCTCGATAAGCACAGGCATTTGAAGTACCACCTGCCCTCGGAACCGCCATCTCCAAAGTCAACCCTACCTTTCTCCGGTCTCTCGTCGTGAATGCGTGCAAGACAAATAAACTCCCAGCCAAAAACTTTAGCGATCAGCTCCCAATCAGAGGGAAGGATATTTGTGCGGTATCACTAAGACACCGACTCCGAAGACGAGAACGAAATTGGCAAGGAAAATGAAGAAGAATTGGTGAAACCCACTGCTATCAAAGACACTGAACAAACTGTCGGTACGCGAAATGTCGGAACTGCAAAGAGGACTTCGATCAAGCTCATTATGACCGGGGCAACTGTGTATGGCATCCAGGCAAGCCATGCTTTTGATCTGTCTCGCGGCCAAAGCTGAATATGAGAAATAGAGCCAAAGGCCGTCAACCTCGAAGACTGGACGTGGGATACTCATGATGTCGATGAAAGCGGTCCTTATTCTGATTTCGAAGATGACTCCTTTTATGGGGATGGCTTTACTGTCCATTGTTGCATGCAAGATGGGAACTCTGCTGTCATCCACCGACATCCACTGATATCCTCCAAGCCGTCGAGCTCCAACATCTCACAACAACCGCGAGCAACAAACACCCCTCCTTCAAACAAAAACCGAAAGACCCTACTAATCAAACGCAACGACGTTGTTAGGTATGAAAGTGATCCCGACGTAACAGATATGCTCTTCAACCACACCTCACAATAGCACCCAGCAAAAGAATATCTCGCTACACCAAGTACGAGAACCGCAGTGAAACATTCGACGTGACATATCGCTACCGGTATCAAGACCCGATCGAGGGGACTGTCTACGACATCCAAGTGTAGATATATATTTCTGCAACTCTGCAACCGGTACTGATGATGAGACAGATGTGAAGGAATTGAGCAACATGAGAAAGCACTAGCTACTAGTAATTGAGCGGCACATGCAAAGTACCACAGAAAAGGCTTTGAAGTCTATGATTATCTTGGTTCATATCCAACAAAACCAAGTCAGTCTCAAAAACGGGCACCCTCTTGCGGTATCCAACACGTGTGCCTCTATATCTAAACCTCAACTCTATGTCGAAAGATACCTCCCACCAAATTATGTCCAATCTCATGTCCAATTCCATTCGCAGGTCCAGCCCCCACCCACCTCTTCAAACTAGCCTCCGCTCCATCAATCTCGCCCGGCCAAAGAAGTCTTTTGAGCCACAAGGCCCTAATCATCATCGCCCAGACAAAGATCCATACCACGATGAGTAGACAGGCTAGCACGGTGCCGAAGACTTGTATAGCATGTGATTCGAGCGATTTGCCGATTGCAAGGGTCGCTGTTACGAGGGCTGTGTTGGGGAAGACGAATGAGAACCTATATAAACCATTAGTCTCCCTCATTCATTTCAAACACAGAGGGGTAAGGGAACAAACCAAGTCATATCGAAAGCAATATGATGATCCGGATCATTCGGCCTCATAACCTGCCAGTGCGCCCCTACACTCACAATGAAGAACCAAATACAGAGTCCCCAGAGCCAGAGCCCGACGAGATCGGAGAGAAGCTTTAGGAAGAAGGGCGCGTCGGTGCTGCCCATGTAGCCGTCGGGCATTATTTTGGGGATCACGGTGTTGCCAAGGTGGACGAGGCCTGCTACTGTGAAGCCGGAAGGTCCGACGGAGACGAACTGTTTGTTTTAGCTACGTATATGATGCTTGGGGCTGGTAAAGGGAAGCTACCATTCCTGGACGCGCAGTCTCGCGCGGCAGTTTTTGCGTCATGAGGCGGTAAATGAAAGCGCTGTATATCATCAAGCTGACTAGAAATCCGGTGCCTTGGATACAGACTGCTCCGAAGGCTATAGCAACTGAATTTATGCGAGATGCGGCAGCGGAGCTGGGTAGGGCGTCGATTAGATTTGAGGCAAATGGTGCGATGAGAAGCAGGGGGTAGGCGGGGAAAACCCAGATTGGTGTCATGCTTTGAATGGGAAATGATCTTGAAAAGGCATGGGTTTTAGTTTGGAGCGTTTGGATTTGTACAGCTATGCTTACTGCGTTGACCAAATGATTAGGTATATTCCTGAACTTGCTATGACGCTTAAAGAGGCATAAGCCCAGTAACAGACTTGCATTACTGTTTGAAACCATTCGCCTGCTTCGGGTATCCCATATTGGCACATATTAATTAGTATTGTACCGGCCCTATCCCCTATCAGCATCAATCCATCCGCTCAAGATGCATGTTCTTACGAGACAACCTAGAATAGCATTATTAGAGCGTATTCAGGTCGGGCAATTGGGAGAGCACTTACACAAGCAGGAATAAATAGTGATTCAGATTGACTCAAGAAAGAAGCTTTGAAAGAGCCAGGGTTCCAGTGAAACCGTAAGCTGATGAGGAAGCAATTTAGGAGGAAGAGTCCGAGGTTGAAGAGGAAAACGACAGTGCCAACGATTCGGAGCCAATCGGAGCGGTAGGGTACTGGTAAAAATCAGACAGAAGTCTCAATCACAATCAACATCCTTCCTCACTGGCATGCAGAACATTTGCTATCCCACCAGTTGCCATTGTCATTGTAAACCACGTCCAGGTGTAGCAGCCAATGCGATCTCGAATCCCAACCTTCCTCTTATGCAATTTCTCGTCAGTGGCATCCTGATGATCCCCTAATTCGCTTTGCAGATATGCTTCCGATTGAGAATGATCCAGTCCGCTTGATGGCTGGCCGTCGCCACCAATTCCTGGCCTATGCCTCTCTCCATGTCTGTGTGTGCCAATGCCCGTAATGGGTGGGGTATGGGAATATTGAGGAGATTCGTAGCCGTTCTCGGGGAGGGTGATCCTCAGCCTTCTTGGTATAGATGTTTGTATTGACATTTCGCAAAGATGGCCTGCTCCGGCGCAGTCATGAAGATCTTGGTGATGACATAGATGGTGAGGAGGGCGAGGGTATCGAGATGGGTGAGGGCATAGCTGAAGTTCACCAGAGTCGTGATGAAGATCAGGATGTTGAGCACGAGGGATCCCACGTTGCTCAGAGCCATGGCGGTCGAGGGAGAGGGATGCGTGCCCGTGGTGGTGGAGAGTGGAGAGTTGAAGTCAAAGGTAGCGGTAGCTTTCCCCCTTTAGGAACGATTGCTGGATACCGGCACTGTGCAGAGGTAGGGACGGCAGAGTGGGCGTAAGAGAGCCACGGCCACGGCTACAGTAACAATTCTACTTCTCCGGGTCTGGATTGCTTTGGTTTGGTTTGGTGATGTTGATGTGCTCCAGTTTTTGACAAAGAAGGTGCGCTATCAACCAATAGCACGCCTCCAATACCAGTACTCGAGTAAGTAGACGGGCGCATGCCGAATAATCTCGTGGAACATCAAAATCTAATTCCAAACCCCACGCAACGAACCTCCTTCAACCCCCCACCATCATCCAGTCTCTGGCGACTCCATGGTGCTATGCTTTGTCAAAGTAACCATTGGTGCTAGCATCTAAATACTGCGGCTTCTCCTTCGTTGCATTTCAGTCCCTTCATCTCTCATTCCTCACTCGTTTTGCCCTGCAGACCCGGAATCGAATGGCATCAAAAGGCTTCAAACCGTTGCTGCTTGGACATGATCCGCTCTGGTCATGACTCCCAAAGTGCTAGAGCTAGAGCTCGAGCAAATGCATCTGACCAGTGTTTCAGACACGTTAAGGCTCTCAATTACATCTTCTGCCAACTTCAAAGTCCCGACCGGACTTTCCCCGCTCGTCCAGGAGGATATACTCAAAGCCTTCACATCGGGTCACTTGTGGACATATCGTGGGACCTCCTGTGGACTGGACATCCATGTCCATATTGACGGCAAGATGCTAGAGGATGATCAGAGAGTGCATGTGTTAGAAAGCTTGGGGTATCGACTCCGAGATGCACATGTATGGCCCTGACTCCTCTCTCTTTCTGCTACTGACTCCATAAAGCTATGGTCTCAGCTTTCATTATCACCATCACTCGAAATCCCTCAGGCCGACATGCTTCACTCTAAAGCGGATCTCTCGATTCAACTTGGCCACGAGAAGCCTCCTCCCAATTTAGCAGCAGACCCTCGAGCTTGGCTTTCTACTAATATCGACATCACAGCACCAGAGAGCGTTCTGTCCGCAGAACTTAGGCGGTTGCATATTTCCTTCAATTTTCACACAGTTTCCAGGGAACGTCGACCAAGGGCCAAAAGAACCAAGACCGAAGTCGAGGCGCATGATGCGGCAGATACTCTATTATTCGATATATCATCAGCAGCCAGTAATGTCAGATTCCATAAAGTCGAGGAACTTCCACCCACGACTAAAAGAACGAAGATCAGGACCAAGCTGGACGGTACGGCAGATACCATGTTGGATGATACATCTGTAGTCAGTAATGATAAACAATTAACGGACTTGGAAGAGATCGTGGGGAAGCTCTCCCAGGGTCTGTCAAAGTCAATTGCAAGATGCTTTGATTCTAAGCAGATTGCGGACGTTGGCCAAAGAAGTTTTCCTCAGCAGCCTTCAACACTGCCGAGCAACACACAGAGCGACGGTGAGTCTCTTGGCCATACACCAACAAGCCTGTTTCCCGAGGCAAAGACACATTTCCAAGTGCGGAGCAGAGGTGCGACTCTCGGTGATGATATTTTACTGGATACAAAATCTGATGAAGAAGACTTGCTACTACTCTCTGATAGAAATCTTGCTTTCCCAACAAACTCGGAGCCTTCCGACAGCGAGATGCTATTCTCCCAAATGTCAGAAAGCACGATCTCCCTCTTGTCAGGACCAAGTACCATTTCCACAGCATCGGCGGCATCTTCTGTCTACTCGCTCAAGCGTTCTCTGCCATCTGATGCTGGATCATCCATTCAAGCAGAACCTTTGTCTTGTCTGAACATTTCCCCAGCTTGCAAGCTCGCAGAAGTTGCCCTTCGAATACTGATTGGAGGATACGAGCCTCGCAGGAGTCGAGGCTTACTTGGGGTACGAGTTGACAAACCGCTGCCTAAGACATCACTCTCCGATATAGCTCCAGCAATCTTCAGTCCTGCTTTCAAGGAGGCACGTAGACTTGAAGCCTTTTTCCATTTACACTTTACTAACAAGAGTGCAGCCAATGTCACACAATGCTCAATATCTACCTAGGATATCTCAAGCAATTTCCTCATGGCCTCAAAACGTTCAGTCACCAATTCTTAGACAGAAGCTTATTCAGCTGGCAAACTCCCCGCCGTCAGCTCTGGAGCATAATAGCGAGGATACAGCGGAGGAACTTAAAACAGATCGTCTTGCGTCAGTGGTACAGGCGAGGTTATGGTCCATGATGCAAAAGAAATTACACGATCCGATAGCTGCGAGGATACTCTTTAACCCACGATCTTCAGATCAAACGACCACTGAATCGGAGGTCGTCGAAGCCGAAGAGGAATACGATCTGTTGGATGACCTAGGTGACAGATCTGTACCTCTTGGGGGAGAAAGCATAATGGAAGATCTGGAAGATTTCATGAAGGATGAATTTGGAGATGAAGACGAGTTTGAGGATCTTCTGTGGAGAAGTAGTGATGAGGAAGATGATTTGCTGGGATCTTTGGATGCTTCAGAGAGGGAGAGACTAGAGGTAGAGCAAGAAACTGACGAGATGCTTTTTGGGAATCCGGTCGTTGGTGATGATTATTGGGAACACGGCGATGAGATGTTATTACTAGAGCTTGGAAGTGAAGACGAATCTATGCTATTATGAACTTTAGGCATACTTGCCAAACTGCCAATCAATCGTGCTAGATTGGGAAACTGGTCCTGGTTTGTGCCACTTGCTATCGTTTCTCCTTGAGTCCCGAAAATTGACTCTATGCAGCTCCAGGCTGATTGTTCAAGTCTGACCCAAATCTTGGAAATTCCAAGTTTCAGCAAAGAGAGTCCCTATACCGTATGCCGTGTTAGGTCAAACGTCCACAGGTCCTCATTTCCAAATCCTCCACTCCAAGTACGCAAAGAATACAAATGCTGCATGCGTACACGCAATGGTTTGCAACTCAAAGCTCAACATCCACCAACTCCATAGCTTTGGCGCCATCTCTTCAGACAAAAGAATAGCCCATCTCCGGGTGACAATAAGGGGATGTTCCGATGGATGTGCCATGTATCCCCTACCTGGATTAAAGGAAATGCAACAATGCTTCGTTTTGTGGAAATTCTGTGACATCGGGCTACTCATGCTTCAAGCAAAGGAAACTTTATCGAGGATGGGAACTACAAACCTCCTCTCTATGGCGTTAGCATTCGTTTTGACACTTCATCCACTCCTTTTTGCAAAGCGACAAACATATCCAGCATGTTCAGCTTCTTGCACTCACGCGGAGCATTTTTGTTATTTCCCTACAACAGCAATAGCAGCACTCGAGATTTAAATAGTGTTTGCACGGCAGTATCAACATCGCATTATTCTAACTGTGCTTTGCTCCTCTGTCACTTAGTAGGAGTTGACTTCACGTTCAAGTGTTCGCGACGTTCACGAATGCATTGAGGGCTGTGGGGAAAGAGATGCCCAGCATGTCTCCCGCCACACAGCCGCATCACATCGCAGCGAGATACCTTAAGAAGGCTAGCTGAATTGCGCGCCATGCCATCATTCGTGATCCTGCAGGGCTGTGCATTGGGGTTTCATCCGTTCACTAGACCGAACAGCACGATACGCTACGTTTGACTGTGTGTCTGCAGGAGAAACTTGAGGGAAGAGTCTAGGCAGAGTCAAGGATAAGGTGAGTGGGACCGAATACGAGCATAGCGAGTAGGGGCTTGGATGCTGGCTTTAAGGCACAGCATATATCGAGGCAGGTTGGAAGGGCTAGGCCTAGAAACCGGCCTCCGTGCTTTCGGACTTCGTACTGTACTGTACGGAGTAAATAATTATGCACTGCTCCTTGAGATAAGAGATTCCATGTATTTCACATGTTTGTGTTCATTTCAATCTTGTAGGTGAAGAGCGAGGTGTGATTCGATAGCGCCAGCGCCCACGCAGTTCCATACGTTAAAACCGCCACCTGAAATAGCAATTATGGCTTGGCTATGCCTCTTCAAGACCAAGTTGTACTGTAGAGAAAAGAGAATGTAGATGCGTTGGTGCGGGGTCTTATTCATTGCGCTCAAAATGGACGTATAGAATTGAGAACTTGTATCTGGCGACAGTTTACTTGATTGGTTGCAAGAGATGAAATCTCCTGACAAGAAGATTTGTGTTTGACATCGATGTGTTTGACATCGAGGCAGCTGATGCGCTGGAAGTCAAGTGAAGAGAGGAGGGCAAAGAGAGGTTTATCGAAGAAAGTTTCCCCAAAACAGGACGAACGTCCTATCAAACTTCAGAAGCCCACATTTACTAACCCAACAAACGCCTAATATATTTACGACTGCTATGTAACACGAACCGGTAGGCTAATGCATCTCATCCGGAGAACATGCGAGTAGTATCCAATCCCATCATCACGTACTGCAGTCGGCTTTTGCGGGTTCTGAGGAGTTTGAGGATTTTGACAACTAGAGGCTAGACCGAACGTAGTGGATGCAGGCAATCTATTAATCGTCCATTTAGCGTTGCACGTGATAGACGTCGTCGCATTCGCTCCTAGTCTACGGAAGCGAATTGGGCGCATCAAGCGAATTGGGCCCGCGAGATTTATATAGCAAAACACTCCTAAATTCGCAAGAAATCTTTAATTGATAATCTATATTATAAAACTTGATATATTATCTTATGATGCCTGCCTCTCCTCTAATGCTATTATTACCTCCTATTTAATAGTCTCCTTAATGATCTCCTTCTTCCTTCCTTTTTTTGATTCCTATATATAAAGTAGCTATTTATAATACTAGTAATTATAAAGAATATCTTTAAGAAGTAAAGAAGTAGCTTTATAGATATCTTAAAGAATCATAAGTAATAGCTTGTTAAATATATTAGATAAAGCTAAAGACTTTATAGAATTCGATTACTAGGAAAGGAAGTAGTATAGGCTAGCTATATAGTAGTAATAATAAGATCTTAATAGATAAGGAGGAATTTAGGCTCTACTACTTTATTTGATCTTAGATTAAGTATAATTAGCTACTTATAAGATAGGTTATCTTTTATATTATTACTAGGCTTTAAGAAAAGCAAGGTAATAAGGCTCTAATATAGAGCTAGTTCATAAAATAGTATGTAAGAAAAGGTCTAAATAAGATTAAGATAAAGCTTCTAGCTCGAGTAAGAATAATAGTATAAGATCTAGAAGAGGTAGTAACTTAGTTTGAAGAATATCTTACTATAATTAGAAAATATCATATTAAGAGCCTGAGGTAGAATATAGACAATTTTGATAAGTCTAGATTTAAAGTAGGTTGCCTAAAAGGTATAGAGATACTCGTTCTAGTAGATATTAAAGAAGTAAGGCTATCCCTACTTCTCTTCTATAAGTACTAATTAATTGCCTACTTCTAGATCTATTCGATTAGTTCTAAAGACCGCAAATCCTTTATAATTATCGAAATAATTAATGCTTTAGATAGCTTCCTAATCCTTCTAGTTATTATTATCTAAGAAAAGTATTATATAGAGTTATAGTACTATAGAAATCTTAAAAGAGGAGAACTCGTCTTACTATCTAAGAATAGCTTTACTATAAATGATCTAGGTCTATAATACTTTGATTATTATATATAGTATACTAGTACTAGACCTGATTAGGAGTAGTAAATACTATTAATAGATAATTATAGAAGTTATCTCAATCCTTACTTTATTATTAAAGTATAAGAGTATTATATTATTCCTTTCTCTTTTCTATTATATCTTATATATATCCTCTAGCTTCTTAATATTAGCATCTTCTAGCTATATAAGTACTAGTATAATAAGGCGATCTACTTCTCTTTAGCTATACTTGATTTTAACTATATAATCTCTTCCTTCCTTTATAATCTCTTTAGTATTCAAAAGAAGGTCTTTAAGAAAAAGATAATCAAATTAGTATTCTAGAAGTTAGGTATATAGACCCCTAATCTTGCAATTATCATAAAGTTAATATAGAGGTTTATTAAGATCTAGACTAATCTAGAAGATACTATCTTACTTTCTCTTTCTTATAATTAATCTCTTATACTAATAATGACTATACAAATTAAGATAGGATTTTATAAGCTTTATAAGAAGATTATAGAAGGTCTAAGTAGTCCCTTAAAGGCTTGATTTAATCGCCTTAAGTATAGCATATTTAAGATACTTCTATAAGACGATTTTATTATAATTAAGTAAAATATACTATATTCAAGAATTAAAGAACTAAGTAATAAAAGAGCTATAAGTTAAAAGCGTATTTAAATAGGAAGGAAATTAGTAGAAGAAGATACTATTACTTAACTAAAGGCTTCTAATAAAAAGAATACTATAATAGAGGCTAAAAAGAAGCTAATTAGCTAAAGAAGATCATATCTAAAGCTTGCTAGGAACTATATAAAGAAGGTATCTCTACTTATAAGCTTAAAAAGGTATAAAGACATATACTTCCTTAGCTTCTTTAAGATAATATTAGTACTATAATATTTTGATATCCTATTCTAGATCAGGAAATAGAAGAGAAGCTAGCTAGTAAAGCTGCTCTTCCTAGCTTTATTAATCTATTTATAGATATCGATAATCCTAATATAATAGAGTATAACCTAGAAGCCTTTCTATATTAAGATATAGATAAAGATAAGGTAGAAATTATTACTTCTATATAGTAGTAGCTGCTATAGGAAGATAGCTATATCTTACTACTTAGGGAAGGTAATTTTAATCGCCTAATAAACCCTAAATCTCCTTATAGTAGTAGTAGTAGTAGTAATAGTAAGAGCAATTCAGATGTATCCGATTTGGATAATGCGGCTATTAGATTCACATTACGACGCGGGAGTTGAAGGTCACTTTACAGCCATTTTTGTATATAATAGTACTTTATTTTTCTCGCCGGCCTAATTCGCTTGACACCTCAATTCGCTTCCGTAGACTAGGAGCGAATGCGACGACGTCTATCACGTGCAACGCTAAATGGACGATTAAACTTCTCCAAGCAAAGGTAGAAAATCAAAGATAACGTCTATACATAAGTCTCTACAGTCGCTACCGATACCCGCATCTATTCAGAAACATCCCTTCACTTTATCAGACAAACCCTCGGACACATTCCACTATGGTCCATTCTGATATGCTCCAGTTCATCATCGGACAGATGCTGGAACCAGTGCCTTTACCATCAGAAGATCTCACTGGTCAAACTATCGCACTCGGGCCTTGGGTTTGAGGCTGCGAAACATTTGTTAGTATTTTATTCGATTCGGATCGATAAATGCTAACCGTTTGCCGTAGAGATATGAAATGAACGTATCTCACCTCATCCTCGCATGTCGAAGTCCCGAAAAGGGGGAAACTGCGCGGCAAGAAATCCTGGCATCGAGTCGACTTTCTTCGCCTGGCAAAGTGTATGTCTGGCAACTGGACATGGCGGAGCATAGCTCAGTGCTTGCGTTCGGGAAGCGGATAAACAATCTCACGAGGCTCGACTCTTTTATTGCCAATGCTGGAATCGACGCGGCCCAATTCGTGAGAGCTGAAGGGCACGAGTCCACTCTTACAGTTAATGTAATCTCGACCCTTCTAGTCGCCATGCTGGTAATTTCAAGGCTTCGGGAGAGCTCGAAGGAACTGGGGAAGCCTTCACATCTTGTCTTCACCGGCTCCGTGGTCCACGTCAATGCTAAGCACAGCCATCTGTGTAAGCCCAAGCAAGGACAGATGTTCAAGAATTTGGATGATGAAAACATGGCAGATATGGCCAACCGATACCCTTTAAGCAAGCTCGTGCTGCTACTAGGATTTCGAAAATTGGCAGAGGAAATAAGTCGCTCGGAGCCGGAGCCGGGACAAACCTCTGTCATTTCCAACTTCGTTCATCCAGGATATTGCAAGACCGACCTTTTCAAATCAAATGATGGCGGCATTGGCGGCCGGCTTCTTCTCCTTTTATCGGTAGATCTCCTGAAGAGGGTTGTCGAACATTGGTGCATGGAGCTGTGGCTGACGAAACAACCCACGGGAAATATCTGGCCGAATGTCGTGTCAAGCTGGAGTCTAGCTGGTCGAGAAGTGATGAAGGGTATCAGATCCAGGAACGGTTATGGCCAGAATTGGTGGATATCTTGGACGGTATCCAGCCTGGAGTTACCAAGTTGGAATAGCTACGGAGTAGCCGCGTCCCCTAAGTCCACCCACTACTCCTGCATGAAATGTACAGCTTCGGCCATGACCCTACACATTGACCTCAATTCAGGATTAGAAACTCCCATAATCTGCGTCCAGCTCGATAGGATCACCCAAGTCCTGGACGAATGATTCCCAGTTATTCCAAGACAACATTTCTAGCTCTCCTAAGAATTGCCCCTCTTGGCCTAATATTTCGTCGAATGCAGCTATTGGAAGCTGATCGCCACTATGAACACCGGCTGTCCCATTATTTTCAAGCCCAACAGTCGTTTTGCTGTTATGGGTCAATCCACAATCAGGCTGCGGTTGCTGCGCGGCTACAGTTTTAATACTCCTAGCAGCGTGGGCTCTAAACTTCAGTTTCTCCATAGATCTCAGAATGGTATCATCACGGCCTCTCTCTTTGAACTGCAAGAAACTAACTTCCGCGATAGCCCAAGCTTTGTCAACAATGGGGCCTTCGGTATGTTCGCAAAGCTCTGCAAATAGGATTGCTAAAGGATACCAATTGGCCCAGAAATACCAGTACCACGGCTTGAACATGTCACTCCCGATTTTCTGCAAAGACTGGTGGAGAACCTGCATAGCAGCTTCAAGGACATTGAAACTGTCGCTTGGCGGCGGCGCGGTACTATGGAAGCGATACAAGGGTCGGCGTATTAGAAGACGCATCGTTGTGATCATAATCTCACACACTATTGCCGTAAGCAAATGAAAAGGTTCGTCATGATTGCAAAACCTAAGGTATTGTTTGTTGAGAACGCAAACACACTCTTCCGCGATGGCATATCGCGCAGCCCAATCTTGCTGCATAAGTGGACGTCCCTCAAAATCCAGCGGAACATAGATCATTTTCTTCAAGTAATGTAAAATATCATACGTCGCTGAACAGAAACTCATGTCCGTGAAGTCGGATCGCACACATGGAGGCTTGAGGTTATCGGGCGAAATATCGGCATCATTAATATGCATTGGCAGGGCTCTGAAGAACGCACCTCCAGCAAGTGCCGAGTGAGATCCACTGTCGAAGGTGGACATAAAATCAAGCATGCCTATGGAACACCAAATGCGGCGGCGGATCTCCGTCTCAAATGGCGTATGGTTTGTTTTCTCAAGATCCAGACCAAGGCATTGTCCAATACGGACAACACTTGCCATCAAAAAGCAGATCTGTCGACAACTAACAATGGTTCGAAGGCCAGCCTGCATGGTATCAGCACTGCTTGTTCAATCCACTCCAGACTTACCAAGTAGATCACGAATGACTGCACGACGATCAAATTGGTTGTAGTTGGCAAGTTGGTTCGGGACAGGGAGACCTCTGCAGCCAGTTGAAGTCGGCCAATCAAGGAATTTCTGCTACAATTAAGGTGCGGGAGACACTCCTCTTCCTCCAGGCTGCAAAGTGATGTGAACAGAACCGAGAACTTGAGCGCCTCTTGAGCCGGAGTAAGACTGTCCTCATCCAGCAAGAATACTTCCCGCAGTGAGGGTGCATGAGTCACTTTGAAAACAGGATCAACTCGACGAAAATAGTTGTCAAGCAGGGCTGATACGATGGTTTTGGGCGGTAGCTCAAGTACGGATGGCTGTACAAAACATGGGGCATCGCTATACAATAGTATATCAAATCGCTGGACCCGCTGGTTCTCTTCGGTCTCGATGGAGGCCTCGGGAGACTCGCATTCAGCTAATGAGTCCACGAGCTCGCGGATGCCAAAGACCTCCTCACTGATGGACGTCCATTGCGAGTCCGATAGCATGTTGCTCAAATCGGCTTTCAGCGGCTGGACCGGGGCTGATTGGCCGCCATCAGTTCTCTGGGACGACAGTAATTCCTCCAGTTTTGCGACTCGCCGTCGTAGATCTCCACTCTCCTTTGGTTGGGGTGCATGCCGGCCACGGGGAAGTCGCGCTCGTGATACAGCGGTACAAGCTATACCTGCTTGTAGACAGGCCTGGCAAGGACTGTTCTTGTCGCATTTCTTCTTGCGGCGCTGGCATTGGATGCAGCTCAGGCTTACCTTGGGCCTTTCATACTCGTCGGCGTCGTTGCCGTTGCCGTCGACAGGCTTTGCTACAGCGCGGTGCTTTTCAAATGTAGGAGCCATCGCCGTATGATGACAATACAATACTGGACTGGAGGGCGTAACAACAAGATACTGTATGCAATGGCCGGTCAGTAGTGAAGCCATTCGACAGTGTAAGTACGTGCGGACGGGAACTCTAGCTTCTTATCTCACGCCTACGTCGCAGGCCGCATCGTCGATGGCAGGGCTCGGCCGGTTCTACCGTATACATCAAATTCCTATTGGCCATTGTATAGACGAACCAGTAACAACTTCACAACACTCCCCAGAATCTCGGATCCATCAATCCGGAGCCCGGCTCCGTCCAAGCGTCCATATGCTGACACCACATTACCCCCTCCCCTTTACCTAAGGTAGCTAGCTTTCTCTACTTACTTAGCTATTCCCATAAGCCCCCTCAACCACGCATCTAAGAAAGGGTTTTGATCGTTTGGTGTTTCAAGCTATGAGAATGTTGCGAATGTTGCATCGAGGGCATATCGAGGGTTCAGCGCGAGGATATATGCTTCTATGTAGAATATGCTTCGCTGTTACTAGTTACTAAAAAGGCTAGTAGTCTAACATATTATACAGTCTCGCTCGCAATAAATCGCAATGAACAAGTGACGCTCATCAACAACCCATCGTGATGCTCGAAGTCTCCTCTTGAGAGTTGGACGGAAGTATTGGAAAGGAAACCTATACTGTAGCCCGCAGCAATGTCAACGTGAACCAGTATACATCAACAACGCCCTTCATGCATGGCGCCCTCCCCGCAAACGATATTTGCCTCCAAATCAAAGCCAGAAAGCATGAATGGCAGCGAAAGTGGCCAGAGTGCGACCGTTCCAACAAAGTAGTTTTGTAGTGCCCATATCGACGTGGCCATGTGCGGCTCTTCGTACAGCAAGGATGTCAAAACACTGTACGCTGTAGCATCTGCCCAGATACCGACTCTGCAGGCGCAAGAATCGCAGCATTCAGTACTAGTACTTGCCCATATTACTGCTCTTCGAATAGCAACTGCCAGCCCTGCAGCCTGGCATCTGATTACGCACTCTGGGAGACCTTCAATAGCGTGCACTCCTTCCCATCTGGTGTCGTTCATGGTCTTTTGGAATTTCGGCCGGTCATCATCGCATAAGACGGGCCGCCTTACTCCGGCAATCGTCAGCAGTCGAGCGCTTCTGGCTGGGATGAAGTATGCTTTTGTCTTACGGGGCTCGAGATCCGAGTCAGTGGAAGACATTGCTCTTGCCCAAGACGCTCCGATATCAGCGTTGAGATCACAGTCTTTCAGCACCGAATCTTTGCGGGCCAAGTCAAGAATCCCGAAGCCTCCTTGATTATAATCGC
This sequence comes from Lachnellula occidentalis, assembly GCA_007821535.1. Lineage (NCBI taxonomy): Eukaryota > Fungi > Ascomycota > Leotiomycetes > Helotiales > Lachnaceae > Lachnellula > Lachnellula occidentalis. Next base: position 20,600 of record QGMI01000520.1, read on the forward strand.
GCCGTAGTTGCCGTAGATACTTCACGCACCTTTCCCAGGCTCGGTATCGTGTATTGAAAGGAGCCCAGGCGCTCATCACCATCGCGGTGAGGTATCCATATAATGGTTTTGCACTGTGGGCAGATGCTTCATAAGATGCAAGAAAGTGACGAGCAACCATCTCGGTGAAGCCAATACCGAATGCAGCATGTATCCCATATTTGCTCACACCTTTCATTTTGGCATAGTGTACACTGTTGATACGATGTGAGGATCCTGTATCAAACAAGAGGTCGTAGCAATCCAACTGTATCATTCCTGCTATGGTTGCTGCGCGACTCGGAATAAATCCTTCTGTGTTATCGAAAGCAAAGCTTGTGATGGTACCACACGACCCGAACATCATTGACACCCAATCATGCGGTGAAATTGCCTTCGGGACGGATTCCAAAGCGTCATCTTCTTCAACAACCCTTTCTTTTTGATACCGCCGTACCCATGCTTGGAGGTCGTAGCTAAGACTGCTAGCCATGGCTAGTTTATTGAATGCTGATCCCGGCGCTAATACATTCACAACTACGGTCGTAAAACCAACAAGGAATGGGTCATAGCCTTCAGTTATGTCGAGATCGTAGCCGTCGGTTTGTAAAAACTGTAGCTTAGAAACTTTTGCTACTATTCCGACAGGGACGACCTTCTGCATGCTTGCGAGGCATGCATACACCACACATGGACTGACATTTGGGGGAACTCCGTTGTTGTGCTCGAGGAGTCTTTTGAGAACTGAATTGTACACCTTGCAGTGTTTCCAAGCATTCCCTCCTCCTGATTTCGGGCCTACACGGAAGATCGAATCATGGTGTTCGGCGGTGATAAGTACGGATAGAGGGATGGCTCGCTGATTTCTGCAGCCTTTGGCGAGTAATGTGTGAACTTTGAATGCGATGGTGATGTCTTCGAAAATCTGACGAGCATGTATTATACGGAGGCTGGGGGCTGCCATGATGAGCATTTTGTATCCCGCAAGCCATCCACAAGTGGTCCATCTATCTCGGACCAAGGCAGCCAATCGCACGTTGAGTTCTGCATTCGACAAACGGCGAAAATTGAATTTCTTTCCCGTATATTCCTTGTAAAGAGCAGAGAGCTTGACAGGCGTAGTGAATTCTGTTTCGGCGGCTTTTTCGGATATGGCTTTCGTTAACATTGTAAGGCCTATCGCATCGCCGGATGGATCGTCGATCAAGCTGAAGTCTGATGCTTCAAGTCGTCCCGTGGTTTGGAAGAGGCGTTTGTGACCTTTGCCTTTTGAGGACGTTGGCTTCGTCATGTTCGGCTATGATATGCTTGTATGTATTCAAAAGATATTGCGCCGAGGACTTTTAAGGTATGTTTGTGTCGGTGTTGTGTCAGTCTTCGATACTTCTTGACAGACGAAGCAGATGTACACACGCTGGTTGTAACGGAAGGAACGATCCATGGTTTGCCTCCTACCACCTCTGTCGGCAGACATCCTCCCAAACCATAATACACCAAACACCAAGATCATTCGTTACTTAGTGGATCCCAAAAATATCCGTCTGCCGCTCTCTGAAGTTAGGCGGTTTCGGGAAACCTATACAGTACAAGTAGTATTGCAAGAAATCACAATATTGCTCGAGATTCACAACAGCAGCAGTAAAATCATACTGACTCCTCAGATACCCAAGACCTCTATCCAACCCTCAGAATATGCTGCCCGTCAGACCGCCTACAGTTAATGAGATCGAGCTGTCTCAACAGGTTCGACCCTTCCCATTGTCGAAATATCTATCTTGCCCTTCGACGCAAATGTATCTTTTGCTTCTTGAGAGCGGATGGCGAAAAGGTCGCCACAGCTTCCCGCGTCGCTTCCGTATTCGCATGATAATGATGTAGGAGGAGATTGTGTCGGGAGGAGTTTAAACCAAAAGCCTCCGACGCTGTTGCCGAAGGATTATTGGTCCATCAAGGCACTTCAGATATGGTTGTTATTACGGGATTTGAAGTGGACTCTCGGGAGAGAAAGCTGTCTGGTGGGTCTGAGCAGAGAATTATAGGAGAATAATTATGGGACTGGGTTTGCACAACACACACACTTGTATGTACCCAAATTATTGACATATAGAAAGGACTAGATATATTGATACAGAGCTGAAGTGACACCGCATGCTCAGGTAAACCTCTTCAATTCAACTGAAGAGAAAAATCGGCAAGGGGGTCTAAGTTGTGCTTGGGGATATATGATGTACATTAAATTGAAAGAAGAAGAAAAGAATGTAATTTGAAAACACAAGACGCAACTTCAATGCTGCTCTTACAATCCGGATGACGAAGCTGAACTTTCAGTAGTGGCAGAGGGAAAATCAGCAGGTTTTCATCGTTTCTTGGCCTTTTCTGCATATCAGGCGTAGTTTGTACTGTTTTTGAAAATGTACATGCCAAGTAACTCCATTTCGTCCCTCGTATATCCTCCCACCCTCTATATTTTGTTGAAAGAACTGGGCACAATGTAAGCGCCTTTTAAACTCAAGTCCCATAATCTATCCATTCAATCAAGGCTTAGTATCCCCATTTTCAACAGCCTTTGCCATGGCTTCTGCTCCTCCAACCACTGATTTGGCGGCGGGTTTGAGGGGCGGTAATAAATTCCTGCTAACTTGTCTTGATTGTTGACCCATTAAAGCATCAATAACCACCAGTGCTGCCATAGCTTCGACAATTGGCACTGCCCTTGGAACAACGCAAGGATCATGTCTTCCTTTCGCCTCCAATGTCCCGTTCTCGTCACCATCGTAAGTAGTCGTCTGCTGAGCTTGGCCGATGGTCGCAGGAGGCTTGAAAGCAACGCGAAAGTAAATCGGTGCACCATTCGTAATACCTCCTTGAATCCCACCAGAGTTATTCGTCTTCGTCGTAAGTCTTGGTCGAGGGATACCGTTCCTTGTCGCTCCAGTCTCCAACGGCGGCACTACAGGCGCAACGATGAAGGGATCGTTGTGGATTGAACCAGGGACTTCGCAACCCCCGAATCCAGATCCAACTTCGAAGCCCTTGGATGCGGGGATACTTAGCATGGCGTGAGCAAGCATAGCTTCCATGCGATCGAAAACAGGCTCTCCCAGTCCACTCGGCACGTTTCTAATAACACACGTAACCGTGCCTCCAATACTATCATGTCTATCCCTGAAAGCCGCAATCTCCTCCGCCATTCTCTTCGACGCTGCCTCATCCGGACACCGCACCGGCACAAACTCGTCGACCTTGTCCCTCGTAATCGTCTCAATGAGCGACAAAAACGCCGGATTCGTAGAGGGCGAAGGATGTGTAGATGAAGGAGGGAACATATGTATACCCCCAACAGACGAAACAAAAGCCACTATCTCAATGCCATGCGAAAGCGTCAAATATTTCTCCGCAATGGCACTGGCAGCCACCCGTCCCACCGTCTCCCTTGCACTGCTTCGTCCTCCCCCACTACTAGCCTTGACGCCATATTTCTCCAGGTACGTCCAATCCGCATGACTAGGTCTGGGATAAAGATCCATTGTCGAGTTACCGTAATCTTTTGGCCGTTGGTCCTGGTTTCGGACAATCATGGCGATGGGTGTGCCCAGGGTGATGCCGAACTCGGTACCAGATTGTATTTCGATCTTATCTGCTTCGTCGCGAGGGGTGGTGAGGGCGGATTGCCCAGGACGTCGACGAGTCATTTGGGGCTGAATGTCTGCTTCTGTGAGCTCCATCCCGGGAGGGACGCCGTCGACGATGCAACCCACGGAGCGGCAGTGGGATTCGCCATAGCTACGGGGACTTGTTAGCAATGTAGTGAGTGGGGGTCAACTGAGTTATGGCGTACGTGGTGACTTTGAAAAACTGCCCAAATGTCGACATCTTGACTCAATTGGGCTGTCAAGAAAGGTTATGAAGTTGTGGTGTGGTGTGGTGTGGTGTCGTTGACTCACTCCATCTTTTGTTTTTCTTCAGCCTGATGATGACTCGAGGGGCGTGGCGTGGGGCGGGGTCTCGATTCCGGGATCAACATCCCGAATTCTCGGCTCGGTACTGTACTGTACTGTACGTGCATCTACAGTACGGTACGAGTTATTTCACTTCATCTGTCTGTAGCTTCTATGAAACCTCAACAACACCACAGTTGCTCCTCCTCACACCTCCATGTCCCCTTCCAGAGGCCTCACCATCTTCCTACGAACCCGAACTCGTCATAATGTCTTTCATAATACCTATAGGAGATCTATCTCTACTGGCATCCTCAACACCCCCTTCATCCAACGCGCGACCTCCCCCACCACCCCGCACCCGCACCCAGATCTACATCTCCCAATCCAACAACCCCTACCTAAACCTCTCAATCGAGCACTACCTCCTGCAAAACACCCACGCCGATTCCACGATCCTCTTCCTCTACATAAATCGCCCTTGCGTCGTCCTAGGACGGAACCAGAACCCATGGGTAGAAGTAAACCTGGATTTGCTCCGGAATGGACCTATAAAGCCCGACTTAGTACGCAGGAGAAGTGGAGGAGGAACTGTTTTTCATGACGAGGGAAATGTGAACTACAGCGTGATATGCCCAACGTCAAAGTTCGACAGGGACATACATGCGGAAATGGTGGTGCGGGCATTGAAAAGACTTGACGTGGAAAGAGTAAGGGTCAACGAACGGCATGATATCGTTATGGACCCTGATCAAAAGGACGAAGGGCTGGTAAAGAAGATCTCAGGGAGTGCGTATAAGCTCACGCGGCTAAGGAGTCTGCATCATGGGACTTGTTTGATACGCAGTCCACTGCTGCAGTATATAGGGGATTCCCTGAGGAGTCCGGCAAAGCCGTACATTACGGCTAAGGGCGTGGATAGCGTACCGTCGCCGATACGGAATGTTGGATCGCTGCGCACGGATGAGTTTATAGGGGCTGTGGTGGAGGAGTTTCAGGAGATGTATGGGGAGAAGATGGAGCCGTTTTATGTTAAGGAGAACGAGGGTAAGAACCCGGATATCAGGAAGGGAGTTGTTGAGTTGAAGGTATACCTCTTCTTTCCACTCGTAAGAATAACAACTGACGCGAACTCTAGTCCAGAGAATGGATATACGGTCAAACCCCTCAGTTCACATTCGACATAACCCGCACCAACACAACCCACAACCACAGCGTAAATCCCCCTCTTTCCCTCCCTGTTCTCACCCTCTCTAACGCACCTCCAGTTCTCCACAACATTCACCGCCCGCAACATGAAGCTCACAGACTTCACCTTCACCCTAAATGGCCCCAATATCCCACCTGAACTCTCCCAAACCATCACATCATCTATCCTCGCCTCCCCCCAACGCTTCTACACCATAAATTGGACCGAACATCTCCTCTCCCACGCTCCCGAAACCAGCCCACGAAATTCCACATTTTCCCCCGACACGCGAGAATCGGATCCTGTACGCGCAGCCCTTACATTCGCAGGCAACACTCTAGACTCTATGTTCAGCAAAGACCATGGAGATGGAGGTATGTCTAACACGTCGCGCATCTCCAAGACCCAACGAAATAACAAGGAGTTCCAGATCTCGGAGATGGTGCAGTTGGTGAGCGAGGAGGAGGAGATGAAAAGGAAGGCATTGATGCATGATCAGGCGATGGGATTTCGAAAGCTAGATCTAGGCAGCCAGGCTGAAGCATCCGAGTCTTTAGATACCGAAGAAGGGACATTCGATAAACAAGCAGAATTTCAACCTTTACCCTCCGAGCAGAAGAGCATAGAAGCGGCATTTGCGTCTAGGAAAGTCCGATCCGGGCAAGAAGCAGTCAGCATGGAAGTAGAACCTCATTCCGGGCAAGAAGCAGTCAGCGTGGAAGTAGAACCTCATTCCGTGCAAGAGGCAGTCGGCATGGAAGTAGAACCTTATTCCGAGCAAGAAGCAGTCAGCATGGAAGTAGAACCTCATTCCGGGCAAGAAGCAGTCAGCGTGGAAGTAGAACCTCACTCCGGGCAAGAAGCAGTTAGCGTGGAAGTAGAACCTCACTCTAGGCAGGAAGCAGTCAGCGTGGAAGTAAAAACCTATCCCGCGCAGAGTGAAGGCGATATAGTCAGCATACAAGAGCAAGATCAACAACTAGAGCTAGAGCTAGAGCAAGAGCAAGAGCAAGAGCAAAAGTCAAAGCCAGAGGCAAAGCAAGAGCTAGAGCTAGAGCCGAAGCTGAAACCAAACCCAAAACCAGAGCCGAAGCTAGAGCCAAAGCCAAAGCCAAAGCAAGAACAAAACGCCGAAGCCGAAACCGAAGCCAGAGCCAAAGCCAAAGCCAAAGCCAAAGCAAGAACAAAAGCAAGAGCCAGATCCGAAGCCAAAGCTAAAGCCAATGCTGAAGCCGAAG
>QGMI01000521.1:0-26963 GCA_007821535.1 Lachnellula occidentalis
GGGAGGAAATCGTAGGAATGGCTGTGTTTGTTGGAAGTTGGAATAAAAAGAAAAGACTTCTCCAGCAGATTTGGTGGCACTTAGTTCAATAGTGTTTGAAGTAGTTTGACTTCGTGGTGTTGGGTTTTGATGGTTACCTATGTTCATATTTGAATGGAAAAGGCAAATTCAACGAGTAGAGATGGGTTTGAGAAAGGTAGTAGCTGGAGAATAACATGTACGCTTGGGGTAGGACGAGGAGCATACGCAAGAGCGCAGAGGATATCAGGAAAGAAGCAAAAGTGAGAAGTTATGCGAATAGGAGTAGTTGTATAGAAGGCAATATACACATAAATGCGTAGGAATCCCTAATATGCCATGAAAGATATTATAAGCCCTGCAACAGTGCTTTCAAATTTGTTGTAGCTTCAAGATTATGGGTCAAATAGAGACTTAGAAGTCACTTCATGTCACAGTCTAAACAGTTTTGGTGGACAATGAAAAATCTCGCATGTAATGTACCTGGGACTAATGAAACCGTCGTGATAAACAGAATTGCGAGAACAACCAAATACAGCGAGCCAGGAAAGCCCGTCCGTCACATAGCATGTACCATAGTGCATACCATTAAATCCCCGTACGAATCCGAACATCCTCCAGCCCACATTCCAAAACTTAACTCCTCGAACGCCATTTCTGCTCCAAGTTGCGGTCAAAGACAAAGGGGGGTATCAGAACGTGAAGTAAGTCATTGCAGTAGAGGCATGTAGTGACTGGTCGGCTTGCTTGTTCTTATCTGTCGTTGCATGCGGTGGAGAATCAATCCGTGACGAGACTTCTACTTCTTTACGGTCTTAGCTTTGGCCTTGGTTGTGGTGCTATCAGTAGCTTTGGCCTTCTTGGTAGTAGCAGCCTATCAAAAGTATTGTGTTAGTTAAAGTGTCTGATGGGCTACTTGGATTGGGAGTAGATGATAAAAATATATGTGGGGGAAATTTGCATCTCGTAGAACCTAGAAGGTGCTACAGTGGCATAACTATAATGATCGGAAAACCGCCTCACACTCGAGAGGAGTTACAGATTATTGAGGATCTGTTTCGGCAAGTTGATTTTGAGACAGGGGTGCTGGACGCGTCGAAGCCCACATCATAACAAAGAATCGCAGCAACATACCTTATTCTCAGGCTTGCCAGTAACAGCTTCCTCGGCCTTCTTCACAACAGTCTTGGCCTATCGAGAATGTTAATGACAATCCTGTAGAAACAGTCCAATATATCTTACCTTTGTAGCCACAGAGGGTTTCTTCGCGGGTGCCTTCTTCTTGGTTACGCCAACTGGTTTGGCAGCCTTGGTGGTAGTCGCCGCCTTTGGCCCTCTCTTGGCACCAGTGTTTGCAGTCGCACTCTTCTTCGTAGTGGTAGTCGTCGTCTCAGGGACGGTGGGGAAGACTCTCGGTCGGGAGTTTCCTATATCAGAATTTCAGCAGAGCTCGCGCAAATTACGCGCTGGGCTATATCGCAAGCTGGTAGCGGCAACTTCGGGATATGGTAAAAACGAACCAGTGGCTGATCGGGTGCCTTCACGAGCCATTGCTTCCTATGAAAGAATTAGTAAATTTGCATGTTGTGGAGGTTTGCGCTGATCTGGCGCATTTCGAGGACGCGTCTTCGGTGGGAAATAATGCGACGGGAAACACGGAATACACTTACGGTTTGTGGAGACTGTTAATTTGGGGAGGTCGAAATTGATGAGGCTATTGTCGCGCAAGACGAAGCAGTCTGGGAATTGAGTCGGATTGGTGATTTGGGCGTTGTTGATGGCAAGTTGTGTTGGGGAAGGTGGGAAAGAAGGTCGCAAGTGTTGTTATGCAGCAGTTGCTTCGAGAAGCGCTAAAAACATGGGCGGGACAGCCGCACGGGTAAAAAGCCCTTGTTTTCAAAATATTCTTGGAAATGTTTAAAATTCAGGCTGAATAGACAGGTGAACTCTTGGTCTAATATTTATTTATCAATTACCCCAATTAATTTGGTAGAAATGGTGCTTCATATGTGTGTTCCACCACGTGCCTCACCCCCTCTGTGACTCCTGCTAGCAAGCGATCGAGTAACAAATATGCCCCGCAGGGCGATGAGTATACCTTTCTTATTAGTTCCAGTTTTTAAGGGAGTCAGAGAAGTCTTTATAATCGGGTTGGTGAACAACTTCGAATATCACCAGCTTTGAAAGTGGAATGAACGGTCATAGATTGTTGAGTCAGGTCTCTCGGTGTGTTGCAACCTGATTGCCAAGAGTAACGAACCACAACTGAGCGATGTAGTATGATAGCAGCTCTATGGCTAGTTAGTTATGAACAATTTGTCTTGAAACTTTTTTTAGGCGGCTGAGGAATGCTCTGATTCCTAATAATTCAGCAGTCGACGACGGCTATTGCAAAAACATCTTCCCAATCCTTACCACATCCTTCATCCAGCTCCGGCTAGAATACCACCCTCTTCAAGCTGTGTAAGTCTCATATGACTCTTACTTTATAGACTGTCAACAAGTGATCTCGAAAGTCCTCCATTTCTGGTAGCCTACGGCATGTATGATTTCAAGAATATGATGAAATTCCGAAACTGTAAGTGTCTTTCAAAAGCCAGGATCGAACGCAATAAAAATACATAGCATCAAGCCAAGATTTAGACAATTCAAGAAGACCAGTCGCTGGGAGTATTGCTGATTGATAATGGCGCGAAAGGAAATGGCACAGCACGAAACCAAGATGAAAGACCGTATAGAACGCGACTCGAAGCTAGGTATTCTCAAACCTTCCATGCAAAAGTAGACGTATTGGCACTTGCTTGATTTTTGGTAAACTTTCTATATATTCTCCCATTCCACGTCTTATAGACCCAACGACGCAGAACGTATAAACAATGGACTGTCTCGCAAAGATCTGCAACTGTATTTACAATAACATTCGAGCTCTCAACCTTCTCGACATCATGTCTATGCTTCGTCTCTCATCTTTCGGAAGAAATCCATCACTCCGGTGAACACAACGAGCAAGATACCGCCACCTGGACCTAATCTAAGAACTTTTGGTATAAAACCTTTATAGAGTGCTCCGAATCCTTCTTCCTTCATCACAGTTCCAAGTGCAGGCCACGCCCAGTTGTACTTGGGGATCGTTCCAGCAACCTTTGGGCTATTTTGGATACGCGACTTGACCACATCCATAGGGGTATTGAGAATTGTACCAACTGTCCCTCCAGTTGCACCAGACAATAAATCGTAACCCATCTGAGTTGACTTGTTGTCAGCCTTGGGAAGCAATGCTCGAACTTGGAAGATGCATCCAAAGTATCCAGCGTTCCAGAGAATATGCCTCCACAGGGTGCTCTCAAGTCCATTGTATAATGCTAGAGGCCCTTCTTGCTTGACTATCTTGGCCACACAATCGATCATTCCATTGTATCTACCAGCAGAGGTACGGTCTTGAAGTCGAATCTTGACCAGTTCGAAAGGAACGACGACAAAGGATTCGGTGGCACCGGCAGTTGCTCCTGTGAGGACCGAAAGGGATTGGTTCATCTTCTGAACGCCAAAGAGATCGCGGTAGAATTTGCCCCACGCATCGTTGGCAGCAAATTTAGTCGCTCGCTTTGGTGCTTCCATCAGAATAGGCGCTGAGATACCACGATACAGTCGTGAAAACCTATTCATCTATAAGCCCCTGGATGCACTTGATACGTTGGAGAAACGTGCCCTTCATTCTTAATGATCTTGCGGAAGCAATCCACCATGCCGTTGTATGCGTCATCTCCAACAGCCGCCGAGGTTTGTAGCTGGCTATAATCCCGTCAACAACCTGTTCCTGGCAACAATGCTGAGCTTGGGTGAGCCTTACACTCTGGTTTTGACGACGTCGAGTGGATACCTGTACCAGTCAGTATTTCGAGATCTTTTTTTGCTCGGAGAAGTGGGGGTTTGTTTACATTACTAGAATCTAGAGGGTGGGAGGTTCAGCAAAGCTCTTCCTTTTGTGAGACGTATGTAAACTTACCTCGGAGACACCGGCGACCGCGCCTAGACATATTGTGAGCTTCAATGGGCAAGTGCGAGGGAGGAGGGAGCTTCATTACCTGCGGCGAACTGGTAGATGAACGGTAACGGCTTGTCGGAAGACATGGTTGCGGACTGGAGGACCTGGCTTTAGCTTGTGTTTCTACTCGCAGAATGTAGAGCTTCAATTGAGCCCATGTGTGAGGTGGTTCAGACGTACCTGGATAGTTTAATAATAAGCTGTAGGAAGTACGGACGTATAAGCAGCGGGGAAGGACTTAACAAGATGGTTCGTGCCTTCCGTCCGATAAGCGTGGTCTCTCTATCAAAACCTAGCTATAGATTTATCAAGGCGGGGGCTACTGTACCGCTAAACTCGGCACGTAAAGTCGCGTCTGCTAAGGAAGGCGCGCGTGTCGTGACGTGAAGAACAGCCCAAAACAAAACATCCATCCCCATTTAGCGTCATTGCCTGTCCTATCCTATATTTGATGTCCTTGCAGCATTCGAAGTGTCGCAAAGAGAACAATGCCTCTGCAGAAGTCGTTTTCGGACCAAAATCATTCCGCCAAGGCAAGAGTGAGTTCCCCGTCTAGATTCACAATATTCAGTCAAGACTCCATGCTAACACTACATAGCAAAAGCAGCAAAATCGTCCACAATGGAGCCGAAATAAGAGCGTCCCAGCGCAGCAGCCTCCGAAGCAAAATGCACCATCAAAACCTCTGCAGGAGAAGCCACACATTCCAGTCTCAACGGCTACCAAAAACAAACTCAGTGTGTTCCAATTCGGCGATTCGAAAGCGGGGTCCTCGGAGAAGGTCGTGATTGACCTGCTATCTAACGATGACAAGGAGAATGCGGATTCGGGCAGTAGAGAGGGGCCTCAAATTGTCCCCGAGGAGAAGAGAAAGATATTGGAAGAGCAGCCTGCTCTACCAGATCTGCCAATGGCGAAGTTACCATCAACTCCTGGAAGCAGACTGGCACTTCCGGATCTGATTGGAATGGGGGATGTTATACGAGCAGTTCAAACCGTATCTCCGGATGAGCGTTTAGAATGGGACTACGACAAGGACAACGATTCAACCTCTTCGTCATCTTTCGGGGGCATCAGGAGAGCAAAGAAACGAGCGAGAAGTTCCTCGCCAGTGAACTCTTCACCAGCACTCGCCTCAAATCACTTCTCCGCCAAGAATGGAACTGCAAACTCACAAGTCGATCCCGGATCAGAACTCTGGGGCCGCTATTCCCTCAACGGATCTAATGCTCCTACCCCTCAAGGCCCATCGGTCCCTGCATTGGCACATTTGATGCAGACGTCTTCGCCCCAGCCCTCGAAGGAAGGAACGACCCCAAGATCAACAATTGGGTTTAGAAGAGCCAACAGCTGCGGCAATCAATTTCCCAAACGCCGGAAAACATGTGGCCCTGCGGATGGTGATGTATTCACAGAGTCAGCAAATATTGGACCGTCGAAGCTTTCAGTCCTGATTGAGAGAGTCCAAGAAGGCATGACTCAGCCCAAACGGTCCTCGACTGAGAGTTCTAGATCGCCAAATGTATTATCGGCAGGGAGATCATCTCCCACCAATGAGAATAACTCCCCAATGCACCAGAAAGAACGTCGTGGGGCGAAAGCTCTCGCAGCAAATTCCGTACCCCAAAACCCACAAGTCATCAGTCACGATTTCGACAGGATTGCTCAGCCCAAGCAAGCTCCCGCAAAGTCAGACTCTTCAGACTACGGAGACTTTGATGATGATGAGCTTGACGAAACCTTGCTCGATATATTGGAATCAGACCCAACGCAGCCCATATTGGAGAACACGATAACATCAATCTCCAATACACCGGTTGGCCCATCTTTCAAATCACCGCAAAAGCACCGCAATATAAATCTACAGCCTCCATCAGTCAAGGTGTCGAAATCTTCGAGCACTCTGAATTCTGCAACCGAATTTGGTGGTTTTGATGAAGATGTGTTGGGTGACGATCTTGAGCAAGTTCTCTCGCAATTTGACAGAAAAGCTCCCAGTCCGAACGTGAGGAAAGGTGCAGCCAACCCACCAGGACTGGCCAACAGTCCCGGGGCGTCAAGAAGGGTGGCGTCAGTGGCGGATTCTGATGACGAGTTTGGAGATGATGGCCTAGATGATTTTGATCTTTATGCAGCAGAAGTTGCCGCCACTCAGTCTATACAGCAAACAGCTAATAGTCTATTGCCTGTACGTACGAGATATTCATAGCAATATACAACACCCATTTGCTAAGAATGTATTAGTCAACACAAAAACAAGCCATTCAGCGATACCTAGTTACAAGCATCACAGAGTCCGAATTTGAAAATGCCTATGGAAGTAAACGGAAAGAAAAAGTAGGTATCCATTCAAGAATCATTGCTGTTACTAACCTTGGGCTCTAGATCCTCTTCCTCCAGGCCGAGAAACAAAAAACAACCGTCTTTGTTAACCTCCGCGGCTGCTGGTGGGATAGCCCAGTCACAGAAGAAGCTTACGTTCACGTTATTGGGCTTTTTAAGAACGGACGTTGCATAATCGATGACGAGAATAACATGCTCATCCTACACCCTGATCATCTAATTTCCTCCACAACAGTTGCGGACTCCTTCGGCTGCTCTCGTAGGGCTGTGCTTCAGGATAGGGTCAAGGCGACGAGCGATTCATCCCCTCCCCTAGTGTATGGTACGCTCTTGCATGAAATATTTCAAGCTGCGATGACTGCCAACAGATGGGATTCCGAGTGGTTGAGCGAACTCATTGAAGACGTAGCCACGAGGCATGTCGAGGATCTTTATACGATTCAGATTCAGATTCCTGCGGCAATAGAGCATCTACAGAGTAAGATGGGCGAACTTCAGTCCTGGGCAGAACTGTTTGTTTCTTCTAAACCAAAGGTATGTCGACTATTTGTTACTGTAATATATAGACTAACCTTTGTATAGCCCGAAGCAATAGTCCAGGCCAGACATGGCGAGAAGGCCACCATGTGCGTCAGCAAATTACTTGATGTTGAGGAACATGTCTGGTCGCCAATGTACGGTCTCAAGGGCAACATTGATGCTACTGTTCAAGTCACCATGAAAGAAGGCAGCAAGAGCAGGACACTAACCGTCCCATTTGAGGTAAAGACCGGCAAACATCCAAGCGCTTCACACCGAGCACAAACCACTCTTTATAACCTTCTTTTGTCTGACCGATATGATGTTGAGATCGCCTACGGTATCCTTTATTACATGGAAACATCGGAAACAATTAGAATACCGGCAATCCGGCACGAACTTCGCCATATGATCATGCAGCGTAATGAGCTAGCTTGCTTTGTACGGGAGCGACATGCACATCTACCTCCTATGTTGAAAAAAGAACACATGTGCAACCGATGTTATGCAAAGACGACTTGTTTTATATATCACAGACTTGCTGATGATGGGAATGGCGAGACGAGTGGATTGAAAGAGAAATTCGATGAGGTCGTGAAGCATCTGACTCCAAAACACAAGGAGTTCTTCCTGAAATGGGATGACTTGCTCACGAAGGAAGAGAAGGAATGTCTCAAACATCGAAGGGAGCTGTGGACTATGCTGAGCTCCGAACGAGAAAAACTGGGAAGATGCTTCTCCAGCGTGATCATCGAGCCTGGCTCTGCCTTTGAAGATCAGAATAATCCCAAGATCAACCGGTTCCAATATGTCCTCATCAAGGAGGCAGATGCGGCAGAAGTATCATTTATTGATTCCCAGATTGGGGTTGGAGAACCGATAGTAATATCGGACGAGAAGGGGCACTTTGCTCTTGCAAACGGCTATGTAACGAAGGTACGAAAGCACCGAATTACCGTTGCTGTTGATCGTCGTCTACACAATTCCCGCATCCGCCAGCCTGGATTCGACGAACACGATAACCAAGTATTCGCAAGCATCATGGAAGTAGGAGCAGATGGATCAAGAATTGCAGGGTCCGCAGGAAAGAACCCCGAAGAGCCAGTCAAGTACAGACTTGACAAAGACGAATTTAGCAATGGCATGGCTCTCGCCAGGAATAATATAATACAGACAATGGCAGACGGGCCCTTTGGTTCTCGCCAAATCCGTGGTCTGGTGGTAGATCTCAATGCGCCAAGGTTCAAGACGAAATCCACCGCATACGTCTTGAAAGATCGAGAGAACATCAATATCGACCAGAGGAGAGCCATTCACAAGGTGATGAGCGCTGAGGACTATGCCCTCGTCCTCGGAATGCCCGGAACAGGCAAGACCACTACCATCGCCCACATCATCCGAGCGCTCGTCTCTCAGGGAAAGAGCGTTCTGCTCGCGTCGTACACACATTCGGCTGTTGACAACATTCTCTTGAAATTGAAAGACGATCACATTCCTATCCTGCGACTAGGCACATTTGCGAAGATTCATGCGGAGGTACGGGAATTCGCAACGCTTGCGGTAGAAAACAAAACTTCATTCGACGAGATCAGAAGGGCATGGCACGACACTCCAATAGTAGCCACTTCCTGTCTCGGCATCAATCACGCCATCTTCAATGAACGAACATTCGACTACTGTATCGTCGATGAAGCCTCTCAGATCACTCTCCCTGTCTGCCTCGGGCCCATCCGCCTCGCTCGAACATTCATCCTAGTCGGCGACCACAACCAACTCCCACCACTTGTCCAAAATGAAGAGGCTCGGACAGGGGGTCTGGATATCAGTCTATTCAAGCATCTATCAGACATGCATCCGGATTCAGTCGTCTACCTCGAGCACCAATACCGAATGTGCGAAGACGTACAGGCTTTAAGCAACGCCCTCATCTACGGCGGGAGACTCAAATGTGGAAACGAAGAAGTCGCAGCTCGCAGTCTCGAAGTTCCTAACTTCGACGGCCTAAGACACAATCACTTCAGTCCCTCTACCATCTCCCGCAGCCAAAAATCCATATGTCTTGGTGGCAGCATCAAAGGCCGATGCTGGATCCGCGACCTCATATCCCCAGAAATCAAAGTAGCCTTCATAAACACCGACCCGTTGGTCCCTCTTTCAAGAGAAGAAGCGAGGGGTAACGGGACCGTCAATCCCACAGAAGTCAAGCTTTGCGTCCAGCTCGTAGAGTCTCTGCTCAGCGTCGGCGTCCCAGCTTCAAGCATAGGCGTCATGACGCATTACCGCTCCCAACTTGCGCTCCTGCAACACGGGCTCCGCTCACACTCTGATGTGGAGATGCACACCGCAGATCGTTTCCAGGGCCGGGACAAAGAGGTTATCATCTTGTCGCTTGTACGCTCGAACGAAGCGAAGAATATTGGTGACTTGTTGAAGGATTGGAGGAGGATCAATGTAGCTTTTACGCGTGCCAAAAGCAAGTTGCTTGTTATTGGATCGAGGGAGACGCTGAAGGGAAATGGTGATGATGAGATGGTGTCGAAGTTCGTGGGGTTGATGGAGGAGAAGGAGTGGATTTATGACTTGCCTATTGATGCGTTGGATAATCATTATTTTGAAGAGGTTGGCACGCAAGCTACGCAGGCTACTGCTAGTGCTGTCAGCAAACATGGCGGTACGCAGCTCAAGGTCTTTGAGGATAGAGATACCGGTATGACGAAAGAGAAAACAATTACTGGCAAGAGGAAGTTCGGCGGTGAGGCCCATGGCAAGGAAAATGCCGGAGGTACGAGACAGCCCAACAAGAGAGTCATGGGGCAAAAGCCGTTTAAAGTACCAGGGATGTCGGTGTTGGGTAATATCATTGGTGGGCAGTGGGCTTAGGTTATGCATAGGATATTTGAGCGAGGCGTTCAGGATTAGCATAGAGTATCTTTTGAATATTGCTACAGTAGGGTAGTGCAGTGGATATCAACGTAGCGAATGAACAGATTATGATCATGATCGCTTTATACGCCGAGATATAGGCTACTCCTCATCTCGGCCGGTCGCCAGTGATATCTTCATACTCCATCCCATCCATCCCATCCATCCCACTATCAAATCTATGTCACAAATTAGCAAATATCCAAGCACCTGTCATCCTCTCCTTCCATTCTTTCACCCTCTTCACTCAACAACACAAGAAAGCATAATAAACTCACCCCTGCTCTCCGACAATCTCCTTCGTATACCGAATCAGCGCCTCCAGCTGCCTCACACACCCCGTCAAACTCTGACTATAGCTGTAGCTATAAATCTGACTCCATTTGCGTCCCTCGCCCTCACTTGCCCCGCTTTGCACACGCTCGACCTCGCGCGTCTGCGCTTGCTCGGCTTCGATCTCGGCCATTTTGTCGAGCAGGCGTTTGCGTGCTAGGGCTGCGGATGGCAGGTATCGCTGTGTTTTAAGTTAGCATTGAAGGACAAGGTGGGATTGGGATATGCTAGGAAATGGGAGATGGGAAATGGGAAATGGGAGGGATGGTCACATACGGGTACTTTTCTATCACCCCTCAACGCCCCAGCTAGCACATATAAGTTCATTAATATAGCAGCCACGGCGTCCCGTCTATACGCGAGTAGGCTCTCAGCCGCTTGCTCGTTGCTGTCGGATATGTAGTGAGGGTGGAAGAAGAGGGATGATTGGCGGACGGAGACGAGGTATTCAAAGAAGCGCTCGGTGGAGTCGATGAGCGCAGAGTAGGGTAGTGGGTTGAAGGGTGCACGGAGACGAATTTCGTGACGTGTTAGGGCCTAGGTAGGTTAGCTGGATAATGAGTGGAGAAGGGGAGGGGAGCAGGGGAAGAATAATGGAGGTGTACCATTAGTTGGCGGATTCGGACGAAGCCTTCGCGGAGGCGTCCTTCTAGCATTTCTGCAAGAGAATACGTCAGACAATGTAAAAACGGATGAATATGAGATAATTTGGAATAGCCGATGAAAGATAGAACAAGTTGGGAGCTTGCATTGAATTAGAAAATGCGGCGTACCTGATATCTCGATATCATCTTTCCCGGGTTTATCTCCTTGATCATAGTAAACGTATTTCGCAACGACACCTCGGTATATTATACTCGAGTAAATCATCATGCCCGAGAGAGCTTTTCGGAGCTCGTGTCTTGCGACGAAAGGCCATAAAATCCAATTCACGACAACAGCTGCTACGACACCGACAACGAATGCAGTTCCTCGGGTCCAAGCAATATGTGCCACTGAAGGTAGCCCATCTGCAGCCTTCGCTCCTAGAGAGACGACTATAAATGATATGCAGCCCACAATCCCGGAACGAGGATGTTGGCTTTGTGTGAACCTATATATCATGGGTATCATGTAGATAGCTGCAAATGCAGCCATCACATAGGGGTTGCCATTGCGAGCTCCATATGCTAGGCCTCCCCATACAGCTCCAAGAACTGCACAGAGAGCACGAGTAATTAGGTCCTGGAAGTTCCCACCGATTCTGGGAATTTCTTAGCTTGCGAAGACATCCTTTTCGCAAAGATTTACTCACCTTGGATGAGCCATGACCCAAACTAGAATGACTCCCCACCAGCTCTCGTTCTGATTCCACCAGCCTCTGCTTTGTTCCAGCCACGCCGGTACTGACAGCAAAGATGTGACGATGATAATTTTTAAGGCATGCCTAGTCTCAAATCCCTGGAGACGATGCAAGACAGACCAAAGCTTGTATCGAAATCGCTTCTGCTTGGGCGAGTTTCGGTCCATAGCAACATCTTCCTCCTCCTCATACTTTCCCAATGTCTCAGCGCGCGTAATTCCTGGGTCTGGATCTTTTTCTTTCTCATGGTGACGTGGTAGAGGTTTGTAGATATTGGCCATGCCCTTCATGGACCTTGCCAGTTGCAACTGCTTCGGAAATAGTGACCTGCTGTAACACCACCTCGATCGTGCCTCACCTGAGCATTAGTTCGTTGTAGCGCCTTCCCGAAAGGATACGAGGGAAGATATATCCGCCATCCTCGGTGTCGTTGTTGCATTTGCATAACCTTGACGAGCAGTGCTTCTACGCTATTCGCTGCTAGTCTGATTGGGTGTATGAAGAGGAAAAGTTCCACGACTTGTGGATGGTTTGAGTAAGTTGGCGGCAGCGCCGGATTATGCAATAAGGAGTCTTCCGCTTCGTCATACTTGATTATGACTTTTCGGATTTTCGTTAATGCTCCAACTATATCGGATGAAGTCGATTCAGGCGGCCCCAAATATTGCCGGTATCCGGACATGTTCATTAATACAGCATCGCATCTTGCCAGTGACTTTCTCATCCATGAGAGAAGATCCGAGGTGGGATCACCTAGTTTACTTGCCACCAACTTCACTGCCCGCTCCTCTGTATTTGATCTTAATAATGGTGGACGCTGAGGGGGATTATCGACGTCGATGACAATTTCGACGTCCGGCTTTGGGGATCTCGCTATTGGCGCCTGCTCATTTTGCCTTTTTGTCTCCATCTCATCAAACAACTGGGTTTTGTTACTCAAAGATAGCAGTGATCTGATGACGGCCTGCATCAAGTTTCGCAATTCCATGACATCCGTCGGACGGAAGCGAGTTATGGAGATATCCAAGACTAAATCTCTGTAGGCTTGTGAAAGGTTCACAAAGGTCCACGCCATCTGCCGATACTGGATAGTCTTGTCAGGTTGAGGGAGAACTAGCCCTTCTTGCATGACCCCAAAGGCACTATGGAGAGCTACCGCGAGAGGCCTCGCTCCAGCATCTGGATAAACAGTGCAGCATATCAAGAGTGATAGAGCTTGTCCAAACAGCCAAGGAATGCCATAATCAAGCAATTTGTTCCAAGCAATGGCTTGTGAGGTATCTGCTAGACAGGTATATATGACAGCCATACCAGCACAGAGCACCATTTGGTATACTCTAATATAGTAGCTTCTGAGGGCCGCAATTATACCCATAAAAATAACGAGAAATGCGGCTAGAATACCCCCATATCCTCTCCTTGCCACGCCGGTGGAGTCAGACAGCCACAGTGCAAAAGCTCCCCATCCAAGACCAATAGCAGTCCCAAGGATCGTGAGGAAAGCTCCATCTATCTGAGCTCCGATTGTCCGTCCAGGGTGGTTGATTAAGGCAGACAGGACCATAATATACGAGTATCGTCCCAACCATATCCGGATGGAGGGAACGAGGCATAGAATGTAGGCTATGAAGAAAGCCAGGAATGATTTGGTCAACTTGATCCCGGCTCGGGTAGTTACGACAGCTGTCGCAATTTTCTTGATTGATTGCCATTGACCTGGCAGAAAAGCCTTGGGGGAAAGAGGATTCCGCGTCTTGAAAGCAGCTGGTAATGTATATTCCGCATCCTTCATGAGGTTTTCATGGTTCACCTTGGGAGGTTTGAAGAAGGAAGCATCGAAGAACCCATCTCGAAGCTCTTCGACTCCGTAGGTTTCGATTTCTAAATTCAGATCTTGCAGTAGACTTTCCAGATGGCTGTGGCTTATGCTGTGACGAGGAGAGCCTGGGGTGGAATTTCCCGGGCTTTTCAGAGACGATCGTGACCGGCGAGCACTTCGGCTGTAGGAGCCCATGTAAATACTGGATACAGAGGACCTTGGCCCCTCAGTAGAAGCCGGTAACTGAACATGTCGTGCATCTGCAGAACCAGTCCCTGGAAAGCGCCGATGGTGCATTCGGAATGCATTGTCAGCGCCGTGTGGTGCTTCTGCAGTGTCCCGTCTCAACCGGAGGGAGGAAGGTGAGAAGTGCAGCTGAGGCGCACCGCTGCTTTCTTTGGAAGAAGTCATCGCCCCTTTCCATGTTGGAAGCAAGTATGATTTGTAAGCGCTTACTGTACTGTAAAGTCATGCAATATTACAGGCCAACTTTACAGTAATGGGTCGATGTTGAGTTCTTGGTCGTTGGATCACGCTTCCCTTCCTAGGATTCCGTCTCATCAGTCATATCATAGCATTCCTCGGGAGCTAGGATTTAGAGCTTTACTTACCGCTTCGGAATTAATAGGACTAGCCTCTTTTCGTCTCGTTTTCGCCAGCCGATACGGTAACGGCAAAGCGAACGGCTGTCTCGCTTAGGGCTTGTGGCAAGTGTGAATTGGCCAATATCTCACTTCTGCACTTCCAGACACTCTTGCCAACCTCAACTCAACAACCTCAGACCAACCGCTTTTTGGTGCTCCGAGTCGACATGGACACGGCCCTGGGTCAAATTGGCCTTGTCACCGGCGCTGTCACCGTCCCCTACGACATTGTCGACACCAGCGATGACGAGTCCGAGACCACCCCGGACGCGCTGGCTAGCCTTCCACGTGTCTCTGGTGTAAATGCGAATGGGCTCAACGGAAATGTTCAAGTCAGAATCCTTGAAGCCTCTGACGACGGCTCACTTGACGGCAGTGAAGAAGACGACGAGGAGGATTGGGACATCGAATCTGTTTTCGAGGAAACTCTCGGCGAGATAGATGACCAATATCTCTTTCAAGGTGGTGAGTGAATAAACCCGAAACTCAACATTATATGTTCGCGCTAAATAATAGTCCACATATAGACCCAAATGCATTGACCTATGATGAGGCTATTCAATACCGAAATGACCTTCGCACTTTTGGTCCCGAGGAGTTTTGCTCACGGACTATCGAGGCAGGGACCATCACCGCAAAGAAGTTATTGACCGCATTTAACCTTCGGCCTCCTCCAGACATGGAGGGATCACCTGACGATGCCTACTATCCACTTCTGAGCGTTGGTATAAGCCGAGAGCTATCTAAGAGGATCAAGCTCCCTCAGTACAATACCGTCGACGACGCGGTTGATCTCCTCAAGACGTCGCGCAATATCATCGTCCTCACCGGTGCTGGTATCTCCACTTCCCTTGGAATCCCTGACTTCCGATCTAAAGACATTGGTCTATACTCAAAGCTGCAGCATCTTGGCCTCAGCGATCCTCAGGAAGTCTTTGACATAAGCTTGTTCAGAGAGGACCCTACCTACTTTTACTCTGTCGCAAAGGACATCATCCCTGAAGGCGACCGATTTACCCCCACTCACAAATTCATTCACATGCTCCAGCAGAAGGGAAAGCTACTCACAAATTACACTCAAAATATCGACAATCTCGAGAACATTGCCGGCATTCTACCCGAGAAGCTGATCCAGTGCCATGGATCTTTCGCCACTGCCTCATGCATTCAATGCAAATACCAAGTCGACGGCACCGTAATATTCCCTGATATCAGAGCCAACCGTATCCCGCGCTGCGATAAATGTATCGCACTCTTACGCGCTCAAAAGGGCGCCAATAGTATGAAGCGCAAGCGCTCTGCTAACGGCCAAGACAAAAAGCGCCGTCGATTCGATAGCAACAGTGATTCAGAGCCAGAGGAAGATTATGACATCCCCGAAGCGGGTGTAATGAAGCCCGACATTACATTTTTTGGCGAGCCGCTCCCCACCCGCTTCTCCGAGCGCCTCACAACACACGACAAGGACCTCGTTGACCTCGTCATCGTCATGGGCACGTCGTTGAAAGTTGCGCCTGTCTCGGACGTCGTGCCGTATCTCCCTGCCAATATCCCACAGATTTACATCTCCCGTGATCCAGTCTCGCACGTCAACTTCGACATCGACCTACTGGGTGATTGCGATATCGTGGTAGCAGAACTGTGTCGACGCGCAGGCTGGGATCTTAGTCACGAGATGGTGCCCAAGGATCAGAAGGCGGATATTAAGCTACAGGATGGCTTTACGTCTCGATATCGCATCTCTGTTAAAGCTTGAATTGTGTCCTAGAAGCTAGCTGTAGAATCCTGAAGGGAGGTCCGGAATACCTAATGTGTTTTCACCGTTCTTATTAATTGGCGTTTGTGGTAAAGGCGTGGGTGGGGTGAGCGGGATTTTGTTTGTGCATGGCTAGACCGAGTACATTTCACAGGGCATTTCAGGGTGGATCGCTATTCTACTTTATCGCATGTAAAAGCAAGGGTGTTTCTCTTTTTTTCCGGTATACAATATACAATATGCCTTTCATTATCATAGTTGCGATCCCAAACATGTATTCTTGGGAGTGATTAGACTTAGGGAGAATCAAAAGAGACTTTGGTAGTATTTGTGCATTGCATTGCATCGTAATTCATATCTGGCTTGCGATGTGCATTTTATGTGAAGCGTTAACTCGAGAGTCCGAGGTCGATGATTTGTCTCTACCTATCCTTCTACAAGCTATTCAAAATTCACATACGTATGGGCGGGTGGATATTCTAGGCACGCGTCAAGATCAACGTACCGTATATATATACCTACGTAAGCCACCATCCCCTTCTCGGGTACAAGCACCAGCACCCAGATCTCCCTCCCATTCCCCTCCCCTCCAACCGTCATGAACCCTCTTCTGGAGTGTAGAAAGAAATGCAATCAAGACCTTGCGCGTTAGCGCGCTGCAGAATATGTATCCTCTCCCTGGCAAGACGGCAGAAGCCAGTAACCGTACGCTAAGAACTCCTATTCCCCATTCCACGCTGTGGAAGGTAGGTAAGCTAGATATTTACTGTGCAGGATTCTGGGTTTGAATATCTCTAGATGGGGTTTGATTGATTTTCGCTGGCTGATGTATGTATGTATGTATGTATGCATTGAAGCAGAGCAGAGCAGAGCACGTTTTCTGATATCGTGACTCTGGTTCGGGTTTTGTGCCTGGGGCAGAGGAGTGGAGGTTCTTTGAGGTAGAAGGTGATAGGGATATTTTGCGTTGAAGGTTGGATGAAAAAATGGTATTAGATAGGCATCTGCTAACATACAATTGCCCATTTTCTTAATCCACATTTTACGCTCAGTTGTGGCAAACAAGATTTCGACCTCCTCTTGCCAGCAGTTACTGGCTAGCTACCATAGCTTAGGTTCGTATATAGTAATCTCAATTCTTGAATCATGAAAAGGCGTTGAGTGGCGGCGGTATATGATTGAAAGGCCACTGCTCTTCATTTTCATTTTATTATTATACAGCTGGTTTTTTCAGGATGTATGATCAACTAATGGACGTTTATTGTAATTCGAAGTTTCCATTGCTCGCCGCCTGTAGCTGTTCAGGCAAGCAAGGGGTTCAAGCTTGGGCTGAAGTCTTTCATACGTCATTTTTGAAGCGTGAGTGCTTGATTGATCTCTATGTCTACCTTACCTATGGTATCTGTTTATTCTTTCATTAAACATCGAGTTTTCTGCCACCGCGCGAGAGACTGGATTTGAGTAGTGTTTGATGAATAGCTTGTTTTCATATATCATATCATTTCAAGCCCTCGCCTATTTTTGATCTAATAAAAAATGAAATGAACTCGAGCTTTGAGATTTACTTACTTGTATGTGTAGATGCATGGAAGTCTAGCATTGGTCAATAGATACCTATCTATGTGTTTCACCCGGTTGGCAGCGTACTGTACTTGCTTCTACCAATGCTGTTTGAAGTGCAAGAGAGAGGGGGTTGTGGACGTCAAATTGCTGAATAGAAATTAATGGCGAATGCATGGTTTTAAGAAACGCTGTGGAGGTGGAGCGGGCAGGAGGGATCAAATAAACAAGACTCGGCAGAATTAAAAAACAAAGGTGCTGACTCAGGGTTCTTCTTGAGGAAGAGGGATGATTTGACTCTGAGAGTCTGCGAGAGATATCGACATGAGGAACGACTGAGGGCTGTTGTTGTCAAAGACAAACATATCTCGGGAAAGCTTCCTGTGTTGTTGAGATTGGAAAGTGGGTTTTCATGTTGACTCGGTGTCGAAAGAGGCTGCAAAGGTTCAGACTTGAACATTATATCCCTTGAGGCATCCCGCTAGGCAGAATATCGAGATGAATGCTGCATATAACTGTAAAGATGCCACAAAAGCTGCCTTGCCTGAAGAGTATGAAGACAGACTTGATGTAAAATTGTAAAGGAGGCGTGTTGTAAATGGGGTAAATGGAAGAATTACATCATTCAGTAAATTCGCTTCACAGCATTTAGAGCATTGAGCCTTTGGAAAACCTGCCGCACACTGATGCATTGGTATAGAGAATTGTTCCACAGTGGTATTTGAAATTGAAATTTCTCAACCTTTTCGTTCTTTCTTCTTCACTCTGTTCACCTCTTTAGATTTCTACCCCACCTTCAATGACAAAACCTGCCTCGACAAGGCTCTAGGTCACCTCAGCGCTGGTGTGGGGATATGAACTATCGAAACGAGGGGCTATGCTCGGGTTCGTACACACAAATTCGCCCATCGAATTGCTTTGCATTCCCGCAGGCTGTCAGACTCTGTGCTTCGTATTCGTGCTTTGACATGCCTTGGAATCCTGAATATGAGTCTATCACAAGAGATTGTGGCGGAAATGAAGTGCTCATAATCAAATACCCAGCTTATCAAGACTCCTTTCCGGTATAGATTTCATCCCACCACCACCATATACGAAACCGGTAATAATGACTTCCGGCACTTGGAGGAGAAATGCGGGTTGAGAACTACTCAGCCTCGTAGTACACAAATTAGAATCTGGTGTTATCAATTTATCACGAGACATTTGCCATGAAGTGCCGAGTGAAAAAAGGGATGCGGCCGAGTGTCACGTTGATGCGCAACAGGCGAGACACAGCACAGCCCCTTTTTCTTCAGTCTCGCCACGACAAAAGAACCACCCCCCCTTTTCGCCTGTAGATCTAGCTCCTTCGCTTATCGCAGCTAGGATCAAAGCAGCATTAGTGGCTGGTGGCTGGCGCATGGGAGGTTGAAACATGGAACATGTTTGGAGTTTCTTCCAACCTCTTCACTTTCTTGCAAAGGAGGGGTTGCCGGGTATCTGTACTTCGTATGGTCAGGAATCGCAGCCGATTCGGGAAGGAGACTGAGACTGAGACACGCGATAACCAGGCGGGTACATCATTGGGCCAAGGTGCTAATGTTGTGCCAAGCGGGGCATTGCTACGAGTATGCTCGGCGGCGTCTGTGAACAGGTGCGGGAGTTGGTAACTTGGTGCAAGAGTTGGTACGGTACGGTGCTGTAGAGGGAGTTGGCGTTACCAAGTGGCGAGATGAGTAAAGGTAGTACAGTATTGGCATTTGACAAATTGTTGACTTGTAGTAATGATGAGCGCCACCATATCTTGGTGAGGGGCTGTCGTGGAGAAGTTCCATTTATTCAGTATGGATAGGGACTCAGCCTCGCGGTCATACGAAGTACCAAGTAAATTGCCTTGTCCCAGCTTTCGTATGACTTGTTTGCCTCACGGTCCCAGCTGGACTGTTGTAGCTGTACACCAATGAATGAGTCTTGTGGTCGAATGATGCTGGACCCTTTTCTTGATGTAGAAAGGGTCATGGATGTGCTGTGCTGTACTGTAAAGTGTACGCTTTGCTGGACCTGTCATTGTTGACACCACTCCTTGTGCTTCTGCTTCTTTCGGCCAGTAATGTAAGGACCAACCACCAAGATGCTGACTACTCGTTGATGGCTTGATACTGAACTTGCTGATTGGCTGTTTCGGGCATCTATTATAATGAATAGCGGTTTCAAAGGAGTGTCTGCACTGCTCTAGAGTCTAGAGCAAAAGAATAAATACCGGTAGCAGAATGCCATCGGCACATACGAAGTATAGCGTTCTAGTGCACACCAGCAGCGAAAAAGCAGTTATACAGTAGAAGGGCAAGGGCAAGGGCAAGGAAGCAAGAAAGAGGAACAAGCAAAGAGTTGACCACTCGGGTTTATCTGCACGCATGCCTCACGCGGAAAGACCAGTCCTGTTTGAGTAAGGCCACATAGAAGGCCGCGCCATCTCTGTATGGGTCGCGTCTGATCCAAAATAACCCTAAGCCGGGCCGGGACCGAAAGGGAAAGGGGCAGATGTCAGATGTATATATAATAATAATGAAGCATTTGCCAGCAGGCGACGGCGAGGTCTCTACAGTACCGTACGGAGTATTGTTGGCGCCCATTTCTACCTGTTTCCACGGCGTTTTTCGTAGCCGCTCTAAAGGCTGCCCAGAAGCCAAGGTTCACACCACACCTCACGCAAAGAAGCACAGCACAGCCTCCTTTTCCACGCTAACACACCAACATCCCTACCCAGCTCCAGAGGCCCATTATTGGGTCTGGGACTGGGATCCAAGAGATCCGGCTTCGTCCAAGAGAGCAGCCCATCTCCGAAACAAATACGCTGTGAACTGCGGAGTATTCGTTTCTTTCTCATCGTCCGATTCAATGCCCCCAGGTCGACTACTTTCCTCCGCCTCGTCGTTGCGCCTGTGCCCGTTGTTGAAGCCATAAGGTAGGAACGCAGCGTCAACGCCTCGAGAATCCGCACCACTGTCTCATTCCGGCCCTTCGAATCCCTCAAATCGGATCCGTCGACCAACCCTGCCCTTTGAGCTTTGCAAGATCTCCAGCGGTCATTTGAAGGACACCACATAGGTGAGAAACACCCCGTTTGTTTACGTTGATTACTCTCCTGGATCTGGTGTTGCTGCGCTGCTCAGCGACGACATACTCGACTGTCTCGCAAACGGCATGACAAAGTTCGGCCAAGCCATTTGCTTAATTATGCCGCAGTCCGCGTGCTTGGCTCATTCCACTGAAGTCATAAAGTCTTGCTTGTCACCACAAGTTTTGAGAAAACCCTAGCTTATATACTTCTCGGCAGCCTAGATCTTGCTCTCTTCCTCAAGGCTCAAACCTTTGACACAGCCTCTTTCAGATGCCGACAACATTCGCGCCCGACCTACGAGATACACGCCAAGGCTGTGCGCCGCCTCGGGCTGTGCGCTGACGAAACAAAGGAGCGTTCGTTGACACCAGTAGTTACGGTCTGCTGCCATCATGACAAGTCAAGAGGGCGTATCGCCATCGCCAAGTCCAGGTGGACGGAGGCAAAGGGCGTAAGTTTTCCCCTCAATGTTAAGATATGTATTCGGCCAGCCTTGCTAAAATACGACTGTTCGAGCAGGCCTACCATCACTATCGATACATCTGCTGTCAGTAACATGAACCCCAGCCCGCCTCAAGATATGGATAGCGATTCAGTTGCTTTAAGAGCATTTCCTAACTCGCCTGCCACTCTACAGGGAGAGCCATCCAGCCCTTCCTGGCACGACGGAGCTGCCAGCTCGTCAATCAATCGATCACATCATGCGAGCCATTCCAGTCAAGCCAGCCGGATATCTATACCCGATCTTCGATCTGCCCCATCTTTCGATAGCAAAGCGGAGAGACAGAATCTGTCTGATAGGGACAGCCGGCCAACATCACCACACAATGTTTCCTCTCCCACGTCGAGAGGGGGGGACCAAGCACACGGCTTTCTTGCCGTACCAGGATTGCGGTCGAGACAAAATTCGGTGGAGTCAGACGATGGAAACCACCCAGGTACAAATTACAGCGGCGAGACTTTTGCAAACAGTGCTCATGGCGACAAGGATAGAGTTGGGAATATACCGGGAAACGAAGATGTCATGAATGACCCAGAAGCTCTGACGGCCGACCCAGGCACAGAAGGTGACTTTGAGGTCCAAGACAACCATTTCGCCTTCTCTCAAGGGCAACTGAACAAACTGATCAACCCAAAAAGTTTATCAACGTTCTATGCCTTAGGGGGCTTGGCTGGATTGGAAAAGGGCCTGCGGACAGACCGCAGATCTGGCCTGAGCGTGGATGAACGTGAATTGGATGGGACTGTAACCTTCGATGAAGCGAAGGAGGCTGCTAAGAACGTGTCGCCGGAGCTTCTCGATGATTCAAAAACACCTCTTGCACGTGTCGACTCGAAAGATTCAGAACCCCCAGTTAGAAGGACGAACACGGCATCACAGGAAGCGTTCTGCGACCGAAAACGCATCTTCAACGACAATCGGTTACCAGTGAAAAAAGGGAAGAGCTTGTTACAACTGATGTGGATCACGTATAATGACAAGGTTTTGATCCTCCTTTCAATCGCCGCGGCGGTATCATTGGCTGTCGGTCTGTACCAAACGTTGTACCCCGCACACACCCGATAACCCCCCAATCGAGTGGGTTGAGGGTGTTGCTATCATTGTGGCTATTGTCATTGTGGTAGTTGTTGGTTCGTTGAACGATTTTCAAAAGGAACGGCAATTTGTGAAGCTTAACAAGAAGAAACAAGACCGGGATGTCAACGTTGTCCGATCTGGTAGAACCCGGGAGATTTCGGTCTTCGACGTGCTTGTTGGGGACGTGATGCATCTGGAGCCAGGAGACATGATTCCAGTTGACGGAATCTTCATCCAAGGCCACAACGTCAAATGCGATGAATCCCAAACCACTGGGGAATCTGATCTGCTCCGCAAAACGCCGGCTGATGTGGTGTATAATGCCATTGTAAACCACGACAGTGTGCGAAAACTAGACCCTTTTATTCTTTCCGGTGCGCAGGTCACAGAAGGTGTTGGAACCTTCCTGGTCACCTCAACGGGCGTCAATTCAAGCTACGGAAAGATTCTCATGTCTCTGCGAGAAGATCCGGAGGTTACTCCTCTGCAATCCAAGTTGAACACTCTGGCTGAGTACATTGCCAAACTGGGCGGTGCTGCTGGTCTACTTCTCTTCATCGTCCTCTTCATCGAATTCCTGGTCCGTCTACCTCACAATTCCGGTACGCCGACGCAGAAAGGCCAGGATTTCCTGAATATTTTCATCGTCACTGTGACTATCATCGTCGTGGCTGTGCCAGAAGGTCTACCGCTTGCTGTTACACTCGCATTGGCTTTCGCAACTACTAGGATGTTGAAAGACAACAATCTTGTTCGACATCTGAAGGCTTGTGAGGTCATGGGCAACGCAACCACCATTTGCTCCGACAAAACTGGAACTTTAACACAGAATAAAATGAAGGTAGTTGCTGGTACTTTGGGCACTAGCTCACGATTTGGTGGCACTATCGATACCTCTGCCCAAGAAGCCGCCGATTCCTCAAGCAAAGGCAAGCAGACTCAAGCACCAGTGGCAACGGAAGACATACCAGCACAGGAGGTCATTTCATCTCTGGATCCAGCGGTCAAGGCTATGTTGACGCAATCTATCGTCCTCAATTCCACCGCATTCGAGGGTGAACTTGACGGCGTTCAGACGTTCATCGGTTCAAAGACAGAAACTGCTCTGCTGACTTTCGCGAAGGAATTTCTTGGGATGGGTCCAGTTGATGAGGAACGATCAAAAGCCACGGTTGTGCAGCTTATCCCTTTCGACTCTGGCCGTAAATGCATGGGTGTCGTCGTGCGATTGGAAAATGGAAAATACAGACTCTTTGTAAAGGGAGCTTCCGAGATCTTGCTCGAAAAGTGCTCAAACCTCATTCGGGACCCTACCAAGGAACCTTCCAGCACCACCATGACAGCGGACAATCGTCAGACATTACTCGACTTGATTGACAATTATGCCAATCGCTCCTTACGAACAATTGCTATGGTCTACCGGGATTTTGACAAATGGCCCCCCACGGGCGCTCGGACTGCTGAGGGTGACAAGACCGAGGTCGTTTTCGATGATATCTTCAAACAAATGGTTTTACTAAGCATCGTTGGAATTCAAGATCCGCTACGTCCGGGTGTCCCCGAGGCTGTCGCAATATGCCAGAAAGCGGGAGTTGTAGTCCGTATGGTCACAGGAGACAACATGATCACTGCTAAGGCTATCGCGACTGAATGTGGAATCTTCACCCCCGGTGGAATCATCATGGAGGGACCTGCTTTCCGAAAGCTGAGTAAGGCTAAGATGGACCAAACCATCCCACGCCTACAGGTTCTCGCTCGTTCTAGCCCTGAAGATAAGCGGATTCTTGTTAAGCGTCTCAAAGAGCTCGG
Source organism: Lachnellula occidentalis (assembly GCA_007821535.1). NCBI lineage: Eukaryota > Fungi > Ascomycota > Leotiomycetes > Helotiales > Lachnaceae > Lachnellula > Lachnellula occidentalis. Next base: position 23,793 of record QGMI01000521.1, read on the forward strand.
AGAGACTGTTGCTGTTACTGGTGATGGAACCAATGATGCACCCGCTCTCAAGACTGCCGATGTTGGATTTTCCATGGGCATTGCAGGTACTGAGGTGGCAAAGGAAGCGTCCGCTATTATTTTAATGGACGACAACTTCAAATCCATCGTCAAAGCTATGATGTGGGGACGTGCAGTCAATGATGCAGTGAAGAAATTCTTGCAATTTCAGGTCACGGTCAATATCACTGCAGTCTTGCTTACCTTCGTTTCCGCTGTTGCTAACAGTGACGAAAAGTCTGTATTGACGGCTGTACAACTACTCTGGGTCAATCTTATTATGGACACTATGGCTGCTCTTGCGTTGGCTACGGATCCTCCAACTGAAAGTATCCTCGATCGAAAACCAGATCCCAAATCAGCTCCTCTGATCACAATCACCATGTGGAAGATGATCATTGGCGAAGCACTCTATCAACTCGCTATAACATTTCTTCTTTATTTTGGGTCGGAAAAGATTCTCTCGTACACATCCGAGCGGGAGCTCGATTCAGTAAACACACTCGTCTTCAACACCTTCGTCTGGATGCAAATATTCAATCAATGGAAGTAAGTCGAAATCAAAACGTGCCCCTTTACTACAGACACTAAATTCATACAGCAATCGTCGTTTGGACAATAAGTTTAATATCTTTGAAGGTGTTACTAGGAATTGGTTTTTCATGGGAATCAATGTCGTCATGGTTGCTGGCCAGGTCATGATCATCTTCGTGGGTGGAGCAGCTTTCAGCGTAAAACGACTAAACGGTGCACAATGGGCCTATTCAATCGTCCTCGGATTCTTGTCCATTCCGATCGGTGCTGTCATCCGTCTCATACCTGATGAGTTGATTCTACGATTCATTCCCGAGTATATCAAGAACAGACCAAAGGGACCAGAGTTGAGGATTTCCGACGAAGAAGAGGCCTTCCAGTACCCTCAACCTTTGGCAGATGTCAAGGAAGAATTAAGTTTCCTCAAGAGGGTCAAGGGTGGTCGATTGAATAATCTCAAGTTCGCTATGAAGCAAGCACGCGATGATTTCCTGCCACGTTCTAGAAGTGGCTCTCGTTCCAGAAGCAACTCTGCAGAGGTTCCTCAGACACCCAGTGGCGAGTCTCAACGCGAGGATCAATTTGCTTCTCAGCCACCTCAGCCAACTCCCGAATCCCGAAAGCGTGGCCGATCGAACCGCTCACGATCAAACTCTGCACTAGGCGCCGCTCTTGTCATGCCAGGTATCGTTGGAGGAAGTATAGCTGGGTGGTCACACTCACCAATCGAACGCTCAGCAGATTCGACGGCTTTCTCTCGTCAAAGTGGCCGCCAAGAACTTGAGTCTAGAGGTGATGTCGAGATACATCCGGACACCAGTTCTCAAGACCCCATAATCACCGAAGATCCGCATCATTTAGGCGCTCCCCCAAGTCAAATTGACGAGGTCTCTCCCCTTGGTGCAACTCAATTGCCAAAATCAAAACTTACATAGATTGTCATTGCAAGGACACATCTTCCATCACCCTCTCCCACCAATGTCTATAGTGTACACTACGCAGCGTCTCCACATTTCTTTTTTGTACATATACCTCTTCGCACGGCCAGGTTGGCGCCCCTGGAGTTTTCGGTTTCGTTGGTGAGTTTTATTAAGAATTCTCGCATTGCCCGGCGTTTGGAGGACACCTTCTTTCTGCCTTGTCGCTTTCCAAAAAAAAATCATTGTTCCTCGTCGCTACCTCATACCTCTATATATTGTTTGATGTTTTCTGGATAATGCCAACAACGGTATCCTGTTGTTGCTGGTGGGCAAGAGGCCACTTGGGTTTCAAATAGAATTTCGGTGGATGAAAGGATGTCCATACGACCGTCTTTACTAGAGCGGAGCGAGAACATAGATCAACAGGTTCTACAGCGTAATGCACCTGGAGCAATTCCTCTACGGTAGTACCTCAATTAACAAAAGTTAAATAAGTCGTTTTGATTATCTACAAGCATGTGAGAAATATGCTACAGTGAGTGTGGTAGTCAAAAGGGTCATCGACTCATTACCTAGCATAACGCTTGCTTCAAATACACCCTTGGGATACTAATCTCTGATTCACATCCAAGATACACCGACACTTTTGCAATACAGCCAAATGCTACCGACCTATGTATCTATCTTGCAGCAGTAAACAGCAGTTGACGAAGGAGGCCAGGCGGAATTTCACTCGCTATTCAACGTGGCTGCTTCTGCTCAAAGAGAGACTCTGAATCTACAGCTAAGCTTAATGCCAATATAGGAATTCGTGTAGTCGTGTCTCTTTTTTCTGTAGATGAACTAGATGATATATCCTTCTGGACTTAATTGGGTCAAAGAATTGGTAAATGCAAAATGTTCATCTATACTCTAATATGCAAAGCAGAGCTTCATAGAAAAAGGAAAGCGACGTCGAGTAGCTTTTAACAAATCCTTAGATTATTTGGACAAAATATTCCTGGAAATGGGTTGCTTTCTCTTGAAACTTTACGACAATCAACACTGCGGTCTATAGTCCCGCGCGACTTGAAGCTCAAAAATTGCGGTAAATAGATGCAGTGAGATAAGAATTGCGCAGATGATGTCTAGGGGGTATTTGAAATCCTACTCGAGATTCACAACGCGGAAGTGGACATGAATAACTTCATCTGGGAGTTGGACTTAGATATTGAATACAGGCTCAAAGCATAGATAGATCCCCACTATTCGGAGCGGCGGAGGGGGTGGAGCGGCACCACTAGCGCACCCGCCGTCCGGTCTGCAAGCGACCTCCAACTTCAAATCCAACTCCCTCATCTATCCCCAATCTACTCCCCTCTCCCTCCCTCCCAACGTCACCTCACCAAACACAACCCCAACCTCAATCCTCGCAACACACACAATGCGCGTCGTCCCAACCCCCACAACCGCGCTCCGCGCCTCCCGATCCCTCACATGCAGCGCCAGCGCCACTGCACGCTCACAATCCGCTCGTCCATTCTCAGCATCTGCCAGCGCGGCATCAGCATCTGCCTCGAAAGAAGGGCATGCGGATGCTCACGGGGTCGAGCACGAACATGCACACGAGAGTCAATATGATCCGCCTACTGGATGGCTGTTTGGCGTGAAGCCGGGTGAGAAGGCGCCGGTGGAGGGG